>BMAO01003278.1:0-22143 GCA_019973975.1 Trichonephila clavata | reverse complement strand
ACGCGCAAATTTAATCATTTGCAAATGCATTTCAACACTATCGCTCCTTGAAATTTGCGTGACGCTACAGGAATTATTTTTTGTTATATATTCTATCTTAATTAAAACTCTATTCTTCAAAATATTCTACAAGTTCACCATGGAATTAAAATTTAGTGAATTTCTTACAAATTAAGCAGACTGATTTGATCTTTCAAAATAAGAGCCTTGAACATTTTTCAACTATGATAAATGACCAAATTATGTTGAAATGTCCTTGGGAAAAATCAGCAGGAATGGATCAATTCTATTTCACTGTATTTCTACGAACATGTGGTTCAGTTCATCATATCTTGAACTGGAACTAAAATTCCAGTTCCATTTGTTGCGAAAAAGAGTGTTTGCTAGTTTTTTTTCATGCTGAGATCTTAAAAAAGTCATTTTCACCTCAACTCACAAAAATTTCTTGGGAACCCAGAAAAAATACACGAGTTTCATTACTGAAAGTTACTTTTTTCTAGCCATCGGCTGCCCATGATTTATATTTTTCAGTCCATTGCAAATGCTTTTCTTCCTTTCAGAATTTAAAATTTCTTCCTTAGTGTCCTTGCCTTTTGGCTAGCCTCCAGAAATTTACAGTATAAAGTGCAAGTACTAACTTCAAAACCATTGCAAATGAATATATTTTTATATTTTTGTTTTTCTTGAATTAATTTTACTCTTCTTTTATTAGAAATTTGGCATTTCTGTGAGTAGATTTCCCATTTGTGCTCAGATTATCCTCTCCTTTCTGAGGATGCTGATCCAGATTCTTGTTTACAGAATTCTTGATACACTATATATCGATACAAACATGACAAATGATATTTTTACTGTCACAGAAATGTGATTTTAAGAATAGAAATATTTTCATACTTTATTGGAATAAAACTCATTTTAAAACATACGAAGGTTACGTATTTAATAGAAAGCTGAGTAATAATCGTCCTCTTGCTACACTCATACGTTCACAATGAAGTTAAATCAATCAAACAACTTTGGTATTGACAAGGTAGGTTTGTCATACCACCTCAAGTAGATAAAATCAGCTTAAGACGGGTTCATGTGGTTTGCAGTGGTTCACAAATAATTAACAAAAACAAATGCTTGTACTAATTTATTTGTGTACATAATAGTACTTTCAGAGTGGTCCTTCCTACGATCACATTTGAATAGGAAAAAACATGAACATATATAGCATGGAATGCTCAATCGTCTCCGTTCACCAGATTGCACTAATACCTTGATTGCTTAATTTTCGATCTCTATTACATCAGACCAACTTTGGCAAATGTGAAGAGACAGTAGGGCCTATTATACACCGACAAACCTTCTTAACTCACTCTTTCATTCAAGACAATCAATACTGATTTCATTGTATTCTCCATGATATTTCCTTACGGAAGAGGCTATATTTCAAATGTTTCTCGTTGGCATTATGTATCAAGAATTACGTTGTCCTGTTTGGTGCTATATTTTGGATGGTCAGAAATGTATATTAGGAGGATATAAAAAGTGAGGATTGTAATTTGGATAGCACTGAGTTAATCTAAAACCCCCTGTTTTTGATGAGATGGTATCATTTAAGAAATGGATGATTTAAGGCAACAACAAATTATATTCCATGAAAACAATTATATCTACTGACAAAATTGCCGATAGTTGCACAGTTGGAATTTTGATAACAGTTCGGTAAAATAATGATATTATTGGAAGAAAAAGCATTTTAATCTTAAACTTACAAAAGTGAGACACAGAGGATTTCCATCAGGATCTGTTTTATTGCCACCCAGGAATGCTGGTAAATCATCGGCATCTATTACGTTCAGTAACTTACTTTTGATATCATCTAAAAATACAGAAATATTATACTTTAAGCCATTTTAAATCTGTTTTATGTCAAAAGTGCAAATATAACAAGTAATAGTTTCTAATCATTTAAATATAATTAAAAAGTATTTAAATATCGATAATAAATCTTACAAAAAAAAAACAACGTTAGATAAGATAAAATGTTAAAAGATCAAAATTTACTATGTCAAATGTAAGAAATTAAAAAAGAAATAAATAAAATGTCTCACTTTGCCTTCTTAAATTTGATTAAGTTGAAATATGACTTCTAAATACTTTTGCAATTTTAAGAAAAATTTTAAGCAATAGATTTAAAGAAGGATTTCTTGAAACTAAGGTTATTTTATTCTATACAATTTGAATATTTATTTGTTTCAGATTTTATTTCCTAAAAATTGTTTATCTTTCAGTTTTCCTGCACATAGCGAAAAAGTTTACAAGCAGTAGTTTTACTTCTAAAAAATTCTTTGTTTATTAAACTACTTTAAAATACGTTAGAAACGAAAATAAAGTTGATAAAAATCTACTTAAAAATAATATCTAGCTTTGTATACAAATATATTTCCGACGTTTCATTCCATCATTCGTCCTTGAAAGTTTAAACAATAATAAGATTTATTTTAGCAGGTTTTTAGATTTTTTTTATTTATACAGGTCGATTACAAAGCACCTCTTTTTTGATATACGATTCTTCTAGCGAGTTACATTTGAAGGATGAAGTAAACTTTTGAATACAGCTTTTATAGCATACTCTTAAAAATGATGTAAAAAAATTTAAAGTCCGCAATATTCTAATAACCTCACATCATTTTTTATTCCAATGGCCACCAAGGTCAGCGGATCTCCCTTCAGTAAATTTACAAAAATAGGGATACGTTTAATTCAAAGTATATGCCTCAATTCCTGAAATTTTGATGCGAAAAATGTCATGACTGACGAGAATCTATAGATTGTCATATATGATACATAATACAATGCTATCCAACATCAGCTGAAATATGGGGGTCATACTGTGTAAGAAAAGAAATGACGAAAATTTCTGGAACATATCTTAATTGCTTTAATATTTCTCCTGGGTATTTTATTGATTGTTTTCCTTTTTATTTAAATCTCTATACCTAACCCTTTTCCTTGAGACAAATATCGTATAAATCGATTTTTAGTGTGCTTCTTATTTTAATGTCAAAATTGGCGTTGCCATTTGAAAATTTTGACATTTTGTCAATGTAACTATTTTTGTGAGATCTGGATCATTATGTGTGATCCCCATCATTCTTCTGCATTTACTTATTAACAATGCATTCTTCCAAATGGAACACTGTCATACATTTATGCTGACAAACATTTTAAAAACATTTTGCATATTTATCCCGATATATATATATATAGAAGAAATTTATAAAATATATTAAAAACAAAAAGCAGAAAATAAAGAACGTAATAAGAATAAAAAAGAAAAACATGAAGATCGAATCTAAAGAAGGTATAAAAATGAAATACAAATAAGAACCTAGCGAGTCAAAAAGCAATTTCGGACTTAGGACCGAATAAGTGGGGTTAAACTAGTTTGAAGGCGCCAACTTTCCCTCTTTGCAACTCGGTAGGAAAAACCAAAATAAAATAAATAGAAATTCCAAGTATAAAAAATATCACAGAAAGTATGAAAGAACAATCGACTACGATTCAGCAAAAAATTCTCTTAAAATGTTACAAGATTACAGAATACAATGTTACAGAAAATTACTACAAGAAAATATTCTAATAAAAGGGTTCTTCAAAAAAGATTTTTCAAAAGTTCAGCTCACAGAGTTTTTTTAAGAGATCCAACAGTCTTGAAACCAATGGAAAGCTTATTATTCACTGTGATAAAAATCCAAATTACACATAACCGCATCTTTTAAAGATAGACGCTAAGAGAGATGACAATCAAATTTGGTAGGCTATAACTTGGTTGGTTGTCAAAAATGTAGAAATAAATTTTTCAATGGATAAGATTTTTAAGATGGGCGTGGAAAAAATGTAATCTGTGAGACGAGTGTTATAACAGAATCTTCACAGCAAAACCACTAATGTGCTGACTTTGAGATCCTATTGCTGTGTGGTGGTTTTGTAATCAGAAGTAGCAAGATGATTAATGTATTTGTGATGAATATAAGTTCTTAAGAAGTTGAAAAAATAGTCATGTTCTAAGCAGCATTGGAAGAATTTCTTGATATTATTAAATTTATGTATTTTGTGGGTAGTTAAGTCATCATTCCTAAGTAAAAAATTCAAAACAATATTTCTGTAAATTAATAGATGCAAATTACTGTACCATACAGGAATTTAAATTACATAGAAATTAAAAGAATCTCTTTTGTCAAAAATGTTACAGACTACTCTATTGTCAAAAAGATGCAAGTCTAAATCCAAGAATTTAAACATATTAGAGTTAAGGATAGTTTTAAGAAGGTTGAGATTGTCAAGGTAGAACATCATATTTGGTTGGAATTCTATATATATATATATATTCTGCATTGGAGTAAGTTTTTCTTTTAAAATATGTAAATAATAGATATTTTGGTAATTAACTGATTCGAACACGCTCAAAATATTAATATTATAGAATGTGTATAATTCCTGGCCTCTTCTGTTAATTGATGTGCTCATCGGTGATTTGTAGAATTTTTTTTTTATTTGGAACAAGGGTCTGAAAATAGCTGCCCGTAGGTCCGATCTGACCCACAAACAGTTCTTTTGAGACCCATCAAGACAGTCAGAAAATCCAGTTTGAACCAAATTTCTTTTCCGTGATCGACCAAATAATCGTTTTCTATAATCGGTTATTAGCAAAACGGAATTCCTTTACATCTTTTTTTAGGAAAACAAAGTACCTGCACGTGTTTTTGCTAATATTATATATATATAAAGTTTGGAGGACGAGGTTACCGGAAAATTTCAGGATTTTACAAAAATTGAGCATATATTCAATTTTTTCTGTTTTATCTCATTAGTGCTGACATCAAAACATCAATTGAAAAGCTGCTGCTGAAATTTACTGATTGGAAGACAGATCACACAGTGACAGATCACACAAATATTTAATGTTATGACATTAACAGACATTTACAAATCCATGTCTACTGAAAGCTCTCCATGTACGAGGAAATTTAACGGGAAAATATTATTTATATTTGCGTCTTTATATTCTTTATATTTGTGAGAAAAGTTTTCTTGTATGAAAGATCAACAGAAGAAAATATAGATTCAAGATTGATGACATAAACTTGTAAGCTGTGATGAGAATTTCCACAAGCCATCCACTCCTTATTTTAAAAAAAAATGCGGAAAAGATTGATTGGGTACATTTGTGTCATGAAGCTGATTCAAAATTTCGAGTTCTTGCTCTAGATTAAGCAAAATTAGAACAATATATGAATTCTATAACACTGCCACTATTTTATTTAATTTTATATGTATTGATATTTATGGTAAAATTTAAACCTTTTCTGAAATGAAAGTTAGTAAATGAAGTCATTTAAAAAAGGTTCGGTCTTCCGGTATCTACCGCTCCTACAATGAGGCCTTCGAGCCCTAATGATTGCCCAAATCTGGTGTCTAGAATATAAAACTTAAGTGTCGGATTAAATTTAACAAAAAAAATCAAATTTTAAATAAATGAGTCGTTTTTCATTTTACGTGAATGACATTTTAATATTCAATTCATGAGAAAGAAAAGAACAGATAAAACTATAAAATTATGAATATACATACCCCTAGAACAAAAATGACATTTCTTCATTATGGAAGCAGCTAAAAACACCTTGACGATATTGAAAACTAACGTAAAGTATGGAGATACTGAAAAAGAGTATTAAATATTAAAATAATAAGATTTTTGAAACTGAAAACATTCTTAGCTTTAGACTGCTTTACAAGTAAAATAAACATGCTTTAGCTGAGACATTTAAGGAATCAGTTTAACCTTTTTTATGTTGTTTATTATAGATTTTTTCAAATAAGGGATCGAAATTCATTTCATTTCTGGTGAATTGTGTTGCTTAAATATATTTTACCTGAAGTTCTACTTTATATCACTCGAAACTGAAATTTTGAGCTAGTCTACTTCTTTAAAATGGCTCGTGAATCACGAGTACTGAATAATGTATTATAACGTTTCAATTTGCTACAAAATAGATTTTATTATTTATTAGATATACCAACAAAATTTTATTGGTAAATTTAACTGAATTTTATATATAATTTAAAACTTTGCTCCAGTAAAATTATATTTTCTCCAAGCTTTCGTTTTTATACTTTATTTTACATAAATATATACTTTGATTTATTTGATTAAATCAAATGTATCAATTCGTTTCATTTGTGGATAATTTAAAGAAATTTGAGGATTTGTTTATTTAGAATATATGGTAAAATACCCACTTAAATTTATTTATTACTCGTAAAAAGTAAAATAAAAATAATCTTTTGAACAACTTGGAAGAATTGTTTTTTAAAAATGAGTTTAGTTTTTTTGTTATTATTATTATTTAATATTACATGTTTTCTCACGTCCCACAGCAATGTCATAAATTCTTACAGCCGTATCAGATAAAAAGATTTCTCTCCTTTATATATGACTATTTTAACTTGACCGCTCACATATATCATTCCTTCTATTGTTCAAGTTATATAATTAGAAAAGATATGTTGACATCTAGTTCTATGTATTTAGTGAACTATAATTGATATTTGATTGCATTCTTGCGTGATTTTTTTCTCTGTAATGCGCAAACACAAATTATTTTTTTTCAGCTGCAATATTTTGTTTTTTATGCATTTTTAAGTTATAAAGAGAATAATAAAAACAAGATATTCAAGAAAAGAAAAACAAGACATCAGTTATTTCATAACTGATTATTTTTAGTGATATTTAACACTCTTTTTTGCAGGATTACATTAGGTATGCATTAATGCAAACCCGAATGGGGCATGTAATGAGCTCTTATTTCATTCCTTTATTTTTTAAGAACCAAAAGGTTTATTTTATGACGCAAGAATAATACATCTAACGATACGGTTTGAAGCATACACACATATGCCAAAGGTTTCAAACGTAATGCTAAAATTTTTAATGAAAAATTATTTTGAAAGAAAGATTGAGGTAAAAAAAAAAATTAACTCATATACATATATCTTGACTGTACAATTTGTTCTTTTTGAACCTTTTTATGTCTTTGCCATGGTATTCAACTTTGTAATTATATATTCGAGAATGTAGTTATTTTCCAAAGGGATATAGCAAAAATGATCAAACGTAAATTTTCCTTTAAACAATTTTCCAGATATTTATAATCTTTATATACTGATTTTGAATATGGAAATAAGTTCTTCTCTCTCAGGTTCCTCTTTCAGCAATCTATTTCAGCTTAAATAATTTCGATTTTTCTCTTAACAGAAATATTTCGCCCAACATCTTGAAATATATCGTCCTTATTCAATCTGATTAACTCTTTGCGAAATAATAATTTAGTTTGGCTTCATTTTTAAGTTCATTCAGTTAGAAACTTGTTTTCTACTTAACTATAAATTTATTCAGAAATATCAATACAAATAGTCTTATTTTCAACGAGGTGGAAAGCATTATACTTTGCTATTCTAGTATTACTTGCAATGTATAATCAACATAATTTAAGTATTATAAAATAGACACAAAATTATTTAAAAAAATGTTTCGATATTTTTCATTTGATATTTTTTTTAATATATTTTTTTATGTATTTTTATATTCATACCAGTAAAAAATTACACAAAAATAAAATTTTCACAAAAAATATCTTACTGTTGATGACGTAAGCTGACTTCAACATTTCTGGATAATTATCTTGATACATTTTTGCAAGATAAATGGTATGTTCAATTGCTGTAAAGATGCATGTAGATGAGTTTCATTTATCTTTAATTTCAAATTATAAAATCCTTTGCAATTTTTTCCTTATAGAACAAAAAATTAAAAGTGATCATTTGTTCCATTATTTAAGTACAATTAATGTTATAAAAATAGTATAGTGTGTGACTTTGACATATAATTTAAAATAAAACGCATCTTTGTTTAAAAATTTTAAAATCTCAGAAATGTAACTATTATACTTTTGAGTTATCGAATTACATATATTTAAAAAAACATAATTGGTGCATTAAATAACAAAGCATATATTTATATTCCAGAAAATTAAAAGAGTTACATTAACTCTAAAATTGCAATTCCTTTTAAAAAAAGCCAGATAACATTATTTAATATAAAGAAGTTGATTTCGATTGTAATTATTATTTAGCTTTTAAAAATATTTATATATTTTTGCTGCATTGTTTCTATTCTTCTAGAACAGTGGAATATAATTTCAAAAAATGTATATGCAAGTTTAGACTTGGTTCTTTAGTTTTATATACAAAAACAGTACACTATTCTGGGTGAATAAAAACAAATAAATATATAAATAATAATAGAATATATAATGTATAATAGTATATAAATATTAAAAGCATACATTAGTGTGGATCGAACCTTTTTTTTCAAAACTTCAAAATCTACCCATGCGGAAAGTTTGTTCTCTGGTATATATAAGTAAAGAGAAAAATAAAATAAAAAATAAATTTTTATTTTGAGTATTGCCATAGGAGTAATGTTGGTTAGGTATGAGCTTTTTTATGGTGAAAATCAATATAATTTTTATTAAAAAAGCAGGTATTTTAGTTCTTATTAACATTTATTGTGATAAGAGGACACCTATTAAATATTTGCAAAAATACATAAATTAATAAATTAAATTAAACCACCAGATATATTTAGTATCTCCTTTTGTATAAATTTAATTAAAAAAAAACTTGTCGAAATTATAGTGTATTATAAAACGGACGTCCGAAAAAGGCTTAAACTGGACTGATTCGATGGTGCGGGAAAAGAGATTTTAGATTTTGAAAACCTGCAAAATATACTATTCACTACCTGTTTATCAATAATCATAGTGTCTGGTTATTTATACTGTTGAAAATTAATGGTATTTTGAGACTAAAATCAAGTCATTTAATCGAAAATTAAGACTCTTTGTGGCAATATTAAATTTGGAAATCATTTTTAAAATTTTTTTCCTCCTAATCTCCATGCCATAGAACATCATTTTCACATACGAGGTGTGGCTATTAAATAACGTTACTGACGCTGTGCTACGGAAAATAGTTAAGCATATTGGATCCCATAATGCCAACGGACGACGAACCAAGCTAATTATGCGTACAAGGGCCTATCTCTTTCGATAATGTAGTTCCACCAACATTCGGTTTTCTAAAATTAAATCTGTATAGCCGTAGTCTTCGTTCGAATTAGAGTTATTTCTTTGCTTTGCTGGAAAATGATAAGTTTAACAATACAACAACGAACTGTTGTGAAATTTCACAAGAAACTTGGGAAAAAAGCATTTTCAAAATGGCCGAGAATACGTTGAAGCTGGAACATTAATGTCTGGATCGTTCTTTCACGTCAATCATGAATGACAGTATCGAAAGTATTCGTAATCTGGTTCGATCTGACAGTCGGTTAAGTTTTCGTTCGGTTGCTGAGGCTATAGGAATTGACAAAGAATCCACACAGCAAATTTCACATAATAGTTTTGACAGGTGAAAAATGTGCGCCAAAATGATGTCTACTAATCTCAAGTTTGAACAACAGAATCGCAAAAATGTTTGCACTAACACTTTGAATGCCTTTGAAAATGACCCGAACTTATTGAAAAGAATAATAACTTGGGATGAATTGTGGTTTTTTACATATAATTCTGAAATGTGTGAAGAGCCCATCTTCACCAAGAGCTAGAAATGCTTCAATGAATAAATCGAAATTCAAAGCACTTATGATTGTTTTTTTCTGATATTCATAGGATTGTGTACCTTTCTTGAAGGTGAAACTATTAATCAGGGCTGCTAATTTAACGTTCTTACTGAAGTCCATAAGAGAATAAGGAAGAAACCACCCGAATTATGGAAGGACAAATCAAAAGTTCTCCACCAAGACAATGTGTCAGCTCATTCCGCATTATCTGCCAAGATGTTTCTTACTAAGTACAGCGTTTTAGTGTTAGACCATCCGTTATATTCGCCGGGTCTTGCCCCATGCGTGTTCTAGTTGTTTCTTAAGGTGAAATCGACATAAAAAAACAAGATTTGAATCCATTGAATCTGTGAAAGAGAAAGCGGCACACGTACTGAAGCCGCTGGCACAAGACTTTCAGCACTGTTTTAAACAATGGGAGATTCGCATGGAGCGTTGTACGGATAGAGGAAGGGTGTATATATATTGAAGGTAACAGTAATTAAATATATATGAAATCAAAATAAATTGCTGTATAGTCTCTCTTCAGTCTCGTCATTTAACAGCCACTTATCGTATGTAGGTCCCGATTAATAATTATCCCCCCCCCTGCAAATAACTGCTCCATCCACCCTAATATAAATTCTTTAAAAAATGTATGTTCTGGATAGCTGAGATGTTCAGGCAATTAAAAAACATAATTTGCTTTTTTGAGGAAAAAGACAATATTACTTAAGAACATAACATAATTATTCGTTACGTGATAAGAATTTTAAAATAGCATGAAAATGTTTTAAAGTTTAAGGATTAGTTATTCGTTTTTGACTATTTTGTGCTGTTTTAGATATTAATAAAAAATTCACTTGCCTTTCTTATCCGTAGCCGTAGAAAAGGGTAGATCTTTGAAATCTACTATATATACACTTCCAGGTAACTCTTTACCTACCTATGAAGATTTGAACAATATTTTATAATATTTTTCAGATAAAAATATAATTTTTATTCATTATTAATAAAGTTAAAATAGACAAGTTTTAGAAGAGAATTTCAAGGAAAAAAATTGTAAGCTTTTCCTTACGAAGAGTAAAATTTTATTATATACTATAAACTCAAGTTCCTACAAAATAATGCAATTTTTTTATAGAACTTTCAAACGTATCTATTATTTTTTGCTTAGGATTACATATAGATGACACTATTTTGAGAAATTATTATTCTTCAAAACACTTTGGCACAACTATATTGTTTTGGCAATGTTAACTTTAATTGAAAACTAGATACACATTTAATATGCAGTAATACCTCGACGTATGCCACTTCGACATACGCAAATCTGGAGTTACGTGATTTTCAAATCTCTCGTCGATTTCTCTTTTGTTTGAGAAAATAAAAGAATGATAAAATTAGTAGAATTGTGATCATATGGTTGAAGAATTTGCCGATCTTGCCAGACAAATAAATTTATAAGTGGATAGTGATGACATTCAAGAACTGCTGAATTCTCACGGTCAGGTGCTGACAAATGCGATCTCAAAGAAATGCATGAGCAAGAGTATGACATGGAAGAATTTGATTCTTTAGACCCAGTTCAATCAGAAGATCGAATGAGGTTTGGGAATTTAACAGAAGGCCTCAGAGTTTAAATGAAAAAGGGTTACAAATTTCAGGAAATATAGACTTCAAAGAAGAGTGTATTTTTTCAACAAAACAAGGAATAGAAAAATTATTAGCTTACTATGAGGAAATTTTGGTGAAAGAAAAAAAATCTTTAAGCCGGCAAACAATTTTGTTAGATTTTATGAAACCTTATACATCAAAATAACTTTGGATTGTGACTTTGTATGTGTGTTTCCCAAGAAAATATTTTTTTTTCTAAATTTTATTATTTTCTTCCGTCTTCGGCCCCAAATAAAAATAATTTATATGTATTTATATTCGAAATCATACCCGACTCACGCGTTTATCGCTTAGTTTCACCTATCGTGTTAGTTCAAGGTATTATTGTACTTAGAATTTATAGGAATAATATGAAAAATTCTGCTAACTTTTTATAAGCAAAATAATATATAATACGATTAATAATGTACAATACTGAATATTGCTTAACATTATTGAGGTTATAAGAAACTTAAGGAATTGATGTTTTGAAATATAAATCACATGAGTCTTTGGGGGGCTTTTGCTGTCATATGCATGTTTAATTACAAGGTAATCCTCCACAATTAACTTAAAGTTTAATTGAAAGAAAGTCATCTTCTGCGATTAAAGAAATTTAATTCGGCGGTTGTGGTAAAATACTACAAAACAAATCTCTAAAAATTCAAAATTCTTTGTGAAATTTTTTGATTTAATTTTTAACTATCCAAACAATCACGGATTAAGATAATAATTTTGATTCATAATTGATAATCTCTAAAATGTTAGAAAACTTATAATTGATATAATATGCAATTTTCTTTCGTATATTAGATATTTTTGGCATTGAGTCTTACGTATTAAAAAACAAACATTTAAGAAATTAACCAGTATTTTAGTTTAGTTCCGGCGTTTTCTAACAAATTAATCGCAAATTAGCATACTTTTTTTCAATTCCTATTATTTGTATGTGTGTGTGTGTCACACTTTCCCTATATATATTTATTTAATTATATACCTTGTTCACAAATTTTCAATCGATAATAAAATACCTTTTCTTCACCCATTCAAGTTCAAGTACATTTTTTAAACTTGTAGTGGATCGCACTTGACGTTAATACAGCTTTTTCAAATATTAATTTATTAATTTAACTAATGAATAAACAGTAACAAACAAAAATAATAGCCCAACACTACATATAAAAAGGAAATTTGTTCACTTTGCCACTGTAGAACATTGGAATTCAAATCCAAAGGTCGTGGGTTCGAATCCTACCTGGGATGACTTAATTTCTAAGAATGCGATTTTTATGAATGAATAAATAGTAACAAACGAAATAATAGGCAGATACCCCCATATATAAAAAGGAAAAGGAAAAAAATGCTTTCTATTTTGCCATTTAATATTGTGATTCTGTCATATGTAAATACATATTTATACTTACTGTAATTATTTAATAAAAAGTAACTAAAATTTTTTCTTGGTTAGCCTATGTAGGAATTTATTTTTTTATATATTACTAGGAGAGTCGAATTATATGAAAATAACTGATACTTGTCAAACACTTAAAACTACATTTGTTTTATAAAAAGGTTTTTATTTTAAGTTGTTAATTCTATCTATAGAGATGTGTTTTACCCACAACAAAGAAAATGAATCTTTTGGCTTACAGTAAAAATTAATTTCCGAAATCATATATCCGATTATATATATGATATACTAAAATGGGTGGCAAACATTACATTTAAAACTGATTAGTCTCAAACGCACGCCATTTGGTTATTAAGTATTTCTGAAATGATGGTATCTAAGTTAAGGAATCAATTTTACGCTATAGGGTATTGTCACCAGTAAGTTGTTCAACATCGCGTTCACAAGCTATGGCAACTGCTGAAGGTCAATACACGACACTAAACGCTTAACGCTGAGTCAGAAATCTGTTTTGAGTTGTCTACTGCTTCTGGTAGATAACTTTCAGGTAAACTTATAAACCTGATGAAGGAAAATATTTACTTCTGGCTAATGCAAGTTATGCTATTTCTTAAAATATTACAGAAAATAACTTCAGTTGATTTAAAATTCCCATTACTCTGAATACATAAAAATAAGGATTATGCCTATTTTCATTGATAAATATTCAATTCATAGAGATTTTCATCGAATCCTCAAAGGAAAATCTTGAACCCTCTGTTGTTTCATCTATATCAGAAAAAAGTGATAACTTTCGTGATAATGAAATGCTTAGTAGTGCTTGTCCTTATGTAGGAAATAATAACTTTGAAACGAGAAACATTTTCATAAATCTCTTATATAGAAACTACTTTATATAATGTTATAAGAATGAAGTACTTATACATGTAATATCTTTCGGCAAAATATTGAGATATCTTTCTTCTTAAGGTATCCGACTACTTGCAACAACTTTAAAAAAAATTGAGATATGGGGATTTTTTTTTTGTAATTTTTTAGATTTGTTTAGTACATTTTAAGAAAAATATGCCAAAATTAAGAAGAAAAAAGCAAATTATTATTACTAAAAGGCGACGAAATTGGTAAAGATTTACGAAAAGTAACATAAACGGAGTCCATTTTATACCGCACGCTTAAGGGCAAGCTTTCAATTTCTCATTTCTGATGTGTTTCTATGTTATTAATTTTTGAAATGACTTTCAGGATAAGAGATCCTTTAAGTTTTACAAAAATTAGAGAGCTTTATCTTAGTTGTATGAAATTGCTTAAAAAACAGTTATTATATTCACATAAGGGACTGTAAATCTTGTAATAAAACAGTGATTGATAAATCTGATGGTTAAAACATTTCTACTGTTATACAGAACATACACAAAAAATTTCAGTTAATTGTTTTCAAAACTTTTTTAGCATTTGCTGTCCCCGTTTGAGCATTTAAAAAACACACATTTCGAGTAAAAAGCGTTTTAAAAGTATGGCATCTTGCTTTAAGTAATAGCATCTGCTTTTACTACAACACTTGTAGTTTTTGTTCTTGTGAACGGAAATTAATAAACTTATTATTTTTCTCAAGCAAATATTCTGGATAATAAAAAAATCATAAAAAGGTTTGTCAGTTTTTGCAAAATGTACAATTTTAGGGTAGTCGGATACCTTAAGGAAAATAACGCAAATTTACTAAATGAGTGTGTGAATATTAATGTCGCACGATTCAGCTACACGACGGCTATTTGCGACGGACGTCGTGATTTCAAATTTACTGGGAGTTTAACTGGTGGACAATTTTTTTGTAGATAGAGGATATTCACTTTTTAGTGAGTCCATAGAGCTTAAATCCAAAAGAAAATACTTGAACTGCCATAGACAAGAATCGTATTCAAAACTCCTCCGTGAATCCTTCAAACTTTAAAACCCTCGATATCAGAAAAAAAATTGAGGACACCAGCTTTTAATCAAAAACATCATTTTCATCTAGAGAGCACATTGCGAGGTGTGTAAAACTGTGTAGAGAAATTAAATTTTTCAATAGTTGGACAGCAGATCTCATGTTAAGGACATTTATAGGCTGATTTGTATGCCTTGATTCTTATTCCTGTAAGTTTCATTTTACTATTACTGGTTTTTGCACAATCGGGTAGACGTGAAAAAAATTCAGTATAATGAGCTAATTGTTATTTAGAATTTCGAGTTTTACACGTGTATTTTAAACAAAATTTTAGTTGAAATTCTATTTAAATTAATAAAATTTCTAAGTGTACGTACCTTTAAACTCTGTTTTTTCAAAAACAACGCTTCTCTTTCTGTTATCTGAATAACATGCTTCACAATATCTGAAAATTTAGCAGCTTTGCGTACACCTGAAAATTAAAGTATCTAACGTTATTTTGAGATAAATGCACGGCAAGAAAAAAATAACTCTCGTACGATATATTTTAGAGGAAGTTGTACTTGAAGTTGATGATTAAAATACATAAAAAAGAATATTTTTGTGAATTATAGTTTTAAATTTTTCTATCAAAATGGACTTTTAGATTTTCACAATTCAGATTAAGCTGGACATTTGTGGGTAGGTATTAAACATTTTTAAACAGTGCAAATTTTTTAAAAAATTGAGGAAATGCTTTTTTTACACATAATAATTCATTTTTGTTATCTGTTTTACAATGAAATTTTGTCTAGGAAGTTTATTACATTGCAAACAAAATCTATAGCTCAATTAAAATTCACAAATATACAAGATTAATTGGAATATTTCTCTTCTTTCCATTAAAAAAATAATTAATATTTAACAGTTATAAAAAAGTTTTGAAAGAAAATCAATTAATAATGCAATGAAAAAGTTCTAGCATTGAAAATTCAAAATTAGAAGTGAAAAAATATCTTTTTGAAGTAATTGCAAATCACAAATAGTATACAGTTTATTTTTCAATTGAGAATAAATTTCATCTTATTCTTTTTGCACATGGTTCCTTAAAATAATTTTTTGAAATAAAATACTCCTAGAAATTTTTTTATTTTAGTATATTTCTTTTAATACACGTCTGATTTTCTTTAACACGATTTAGGATCACTGGTTGTGATCCTAGTAAAGTAATTTACTGATGAAGTAAGGGATTCACATTAATAAACTGCTGGTCTCTTTTTCTAAGGCCTTAAACTTGGAGAAATCTGGGAAATAAGTAATAATCTTTAACCTATATCACCCAGATATTCAGTGTTATAACATGCACAGAAATTCCAATGATAAGTGAAAATGCGTTTAGCTGGACACCAGTATCTTCAGAAAGCCGTTCCCCTGCTCAGAATAATTTACTGCAATTTGAATCTAAGCCACACTTTTTTCCCCATTGTTAATACTACTGAAAATCGTTTGCGGCTTGGAATCCAAGGAATAAATAGTTGATGGATGGGGTATTTAGAGCAATTACAGGTTCATGTATACTGATAGCACACACACAAGTATATAATACTGATAAAATAACTAATTAGTTACTTATTAGTTATCATTTTAAATTTAGTTTAATTTTGTAAAATTCGATATATTACTAAACAATTTTACACTTTTTTCATTCTTTAGAAAATCTTGTTGTAAATTTAGAGTGCGGCTTAGAATCAACGGTGTTTTAGATTCGAATAAATACGGTATTTCCGAACGAGACTGAATTCAAGCTAAACAGTTGTGGTTGAATTTCTAATATGGGCCTTACTGTATAATAAATTACATCAACTTATAATCAACATGTAACATGAAAATTTAATTATTAATGTTTAGCACTCTTTATATATAATTCTTCTTTTTTCTTTCCTAAACATATAAACAAAAATATACATGTCAAAAAATAAACATTGATTTTTTATATCTTTTACATGGTTTTAAAATTAATTCGTTTTTTATTTATAACGAGAAACATATTCCCCCTTTATATTATAAACATTGCATCTTTTTTGTATGGTTTTTCGAGTAAAGTGTCTAACATGTAAAACCTAAAATAATTACAGTAAAATACATTTAACATGAAAACGCTTAAAACAAAATATCGGTTTTCACGAAATAATACTATGGTCCCAACAGACTACCATGCATCTTCATGCATTTGTTTCTCTTAACAAGAAATGAAAATCGCTTAACATGAAAATGTTATCCTTCCAAAAATGAACAAAATTCGGAAAACACCAGGCGTATATTGAAACTGAGCCGACACTTAATGAAATATCTGAGAAAGTTTCTGTATTATTGGACTGTCTAACTGTATCATCGGAAGAATTCGATGCAATAAATGTTGAGATTCTGCGTACAGCCCTAATTATGGCAGACAAAGGCATTTTGGAGTTTGTTCAAAGCTCATAAGATATCATTGAAGCGTAATCCGATGACGAAAGTGAAATTTATAATGCACAGTAAAAAGAACTTCATGAAAAAAATATGCTCAGTTATTTAGAAGCTCATTCCAATGGTTAAATGAATAAAAAATGGACCGCATCGAACAATTTGTTGAAAATTTAATGCTAAAAAGGATAATACAACGAAAAATATCAGATTATTTTCCAAAAAATTTATAAATATTTTTTTCTTCAATAAACTTGAAAGTTTTGTATTCAATTTTATTAAGATCTTACAAATATTTTACTTTCATGGATTTTTATTAAATGCACATGCATATATAAATATCTGTGTAAATAAAATGTACTCTAACCAACTTAATTTTGTTGAATATGTGGTTTTTTTGCAATATCCTTTAAAACGAAATTCTTTTAACATGAAAAAAGATTACAGTTCTCTCATTCTCTTATTAAATGAGTTTCATTGTAAGAAGAGAGTTAGATGTATATGTTAATCGATACAACTAAGCATTTAAATACCAAAAAAATCATTGTAAAACTGGTTTATAGCTACAAAAGAAAAGTTCCTAATAAATTCAATTTATTAAAAAATTTATTTGCACAAAACTAACCATAATTGCTATCAAATATTTTTTTAAAATTATTCCGTGTGGTTCGTTTTCTAAGAATTTTTAAATAGTATCTAGGGAAATATATTCTATGTATTGTATAATTGATTTGAGAACCTCACCAGACTGAATTAGCTTTTTAAGGCGATATGGTACCCTAAAAATCTTTAAACTGTCGAAAATTTTTTAGTGGCTTATTTAATACCTTGGATCTTTATAAACATGCCTGCAAAATTTTAAAGCTTTACCTGATCTTTTTTATCAAGTTATGGAGCAATATTTGATGCTGGACAGCAACTACCACGTCCACATTTCTGATTATCTGCTAGAAAAAAGCCTGATATAAAATGAAGTAATTACTTTTCTACCGCGCGTAAATGAGACTGATATTATATATGCAGTAACAAATCATTTCAAGAAAGAATTGTGCAATTGATGCAAAAATTCTAGTTTGTGAATTCTTTATTGGGGAAAGCGCAAATGGATTTGTTCAAGATTTAAAAGTTGTGCGTGCTTTTTTTGATATTATTATGAATAAATTAAAACTTCAAAACGGATTCTCCCAAAGCATAAATACTAAATCTCATTGTGATAACACAGATAATTAAAAATCTAATTCGCAAGAATAGCAAAACTCTCCAATTTTTATATATTTGTTTTTGGCGATATTTAGATATCCAGTGTGTGGGAAATTCAACATTTTTATATTATTAAAATATTTTAAGAAATTTATTTAAACAAAATGCACAGATGCAGTTCTTAGATTTTGATATATTTTACCTATGAATTGTTATTTGATTTTGGTTTCTTTTGTGTACAATATTTAACATGCGAATGCTTTTAAAAACATGGAAATAAAACATAAAGACATAAACATATTTTGTACATGTTGTGCATTATCTCTGAGCATTGAATTAGCTCTGAAGTGTGTGAATTCATTTTTTTATAATTATTAAGATAAAGTTTTATGAAATATTGATCTATCAATCGTTTTCTTCTATATATTCATTATGGCAGAATACTGTTTAATTGTTCAACATTTGTGCATTTTTTTATGGTAAGTAGTTTTAAATAAACTTATAAACACTTCATAAACGTTTCAGACTATTCGATGAGTATTATATCATGCTATTTATGGAATGAAAATTTCAAACTCATTTTTCTCCGTGTTGATCTTTTGTACATATACTATTATTCAAAAACCTAAGGCTTTTTTGATAATTGAAGCATGGGTGTGAAATTTGTTATACATGTTCTGAATTGTATCTTTTGTAAAACTATGCTTAGAATTAGCTCTAACATCATGTTTAGTACTTTTTCTAAGAAATTTCAAAATCAAAATAAATGTTTTTTTGAGAATTTTATTATAAAAAATTATTAAAAAATTAAAGAGCGATAGCAGAAAAAAAAACCATCTACAGTTCTATGTACTATATTATAAATTACTTGGAAAAATATTTTGAAAAAAAAAAAATTTCTTTAAAAAAAACTTAGAAATTTAAAAAATGTTAAAAAAAATTCTAAAAATTTAAATTTTACAAGCATTTTGCAAAAGCCAGTTAAAAAGTTTTCGTATGGAATTATTGTTAAATATAACTTTAATAAAATACAATTAAAACCAAATATCAAATATTAAAAATAGAAAAAAATTGTGAAGATAGTACCATATCGCCTTCTCTTTAGTGATCTGATGTGGGATCATAGAGGATGTTGAGATTGTGTGTAGTTTTTACAGGCTGTTTCGTGGTTGTACTTGTAACTACAATTTTAGATTCGTTTTTAGAATTAGCGAGTCCGATTAAAACTTGTAGATTTTGGCATGGTTGCTGCTGAGAATTATACTAGATGTAAAAACTGCTTGTCTTATTGAAAATTTCCAGTGTCAGTTAAGTGAATCTATTATTACTTGTTAGGATTCGATATTTGTTTTGATCTCCTGTTAAATGCTGGTGAATAAGATAATGTACTAAAATTTTAGATTGAATAAAAGTTGTTTTTAACAGTGCCTCTTCATTTATTACCAAACACTAATACGACTTCCAGTTTATTTCAATCTTTTGAATGTTATGAACCTGGGCTATATTTTGTAGAAGCATTTTTAATCAAAATTTAATCTCGACAAAAATGCTCAGTTCTTTAATAATAAAATAACAAGAAGGAGTAGGAGGGGAATACAGTTTTAATACAGGAGTAATACAGTTTTTAAAAATTCTTTCATGATTTGTATATTCTTTCTTTCTAAGCTTTAGATATTTTTTAGTTTTAATATTTAAGTAATTTTATGATTTTACAAACGAATTCATCACAAAAATCAAGTTTAAAATTTGTAATAGTTATGCAGTTATATACTAAAGTTCAAATTTTTAAAAATCAATTCTTTGTTTTATCCCACTTAGAGATCAAATAATTACAAAACAGTCTAAGCTAATTTATTAGAAAACTATTTTGGTAACTAATATAAGCAAAACGAAAGAAATTTGCTAAATTGCTACATATAACCTCTCTAAAATTAGAAAATCATTAAGGCATCGTATTATAATACTTATGATTTTTCATTTAGTATACAGTCTTATCATTATATATTCTCGATATTTTTGTAATTAGCAGACAAATCCTAACAGATAAAGATAACTTTAAGCTCAAGTTATATTTTTAAGTAGTATAAAATAAGGGAAATTAAATAAGTGAATTTATACTTACCTTTTGGATCCAAGCTTCCAAAAGCAAAATATTTAACAGGGCATTGGTCTTTATCAACTCCTATAATGCCTCCTGGAAAGTACTTGGATAAGCCCTGAAAAAATTATACATCTGTATATATATGCAATCAAAAATAAATGTAATTTGTTCTTTAACAAGTTTGACGAAGATATAATTAGGTTGGGGGAAAATAAATTCCTTAGTTTTTTGGTAGATGGTTTAGTAATATATTTTAAGGTATCGATCAAACAATTTCAGATTTATGCTTATTGGAACGATGACACATTTAGCACAAAACAATTCTTTTGTTTGTGTTTTGTTTGGTCCATTCAGTTGCGAGCTACAGCGTGTTAAAATACAAGTCAACAAAGCGAAAATTTGGTACATTTTTTTCTTTGATAACGGCAAAAATGCAAACATGATGGCTGAAATTGTGAATACTGATTACGGTCCCGATACTGTAACAGGGAATTACGCAAATTTTGGTTTCGACAATTCCTTTGAGGTATGCCCATCGTTGAAATTGTTGATAAAATCCTAGAAATGATTAAAATTAACCGGCATGTTAGTAGTCGTACCGTCACCCAGGAGATAAAGATCGATCATAAAACATTTTTTAAATCATTAGCACAAAGCTGAATTCAAAAAAGAAACTTGATGTTTTGATGCCACACCAATTAACACAAAAACATGATGAATCGAATTTCCATCTGCGGAGCCTTGGCCAAACGGAATTAAGATCCATTTCTTAAAAGGAGGGTGACTGGGGATGATGAATTGGTTTCAAATACGAAAACATTGTGCGAAAACGATCGTGGTCAAAGCTTGGTGAAGCAGTTAAAATAGTGGCCTAACTGGAAGGTTCTAGTTCGAATTTGGTGGGACTGTAAAGGAATAATTTATTATGAGTTGCTTCGATATGGCCAAACACTAATTCTATTGTGGAATTACGTGCCAAATTGGCACAACTGTTGGGCTAAATAATCAGCATTACGGGATGGTTGAAATCGCATTCCCAAAACGTCCAAATAAGCTCTGTCAGAGAGATCAGGAGACATTTCTGGCTAAGGAAGTATAGGGCAAGCTTGAGATTATTCATAGCAATACCTGCTGCTATGTGCAGGCGGGAGCTGAAGCTGAGTAACATATCACTTAACACATATAAATACATATAAATAGCGATAGATTAAGAGGTGATGTGCTGACTTAAAACGTGGTTACACAGATGCAAACGAAGCTAAATTCTCAAGTCGCCCAAATTCTGGAGTTGTCCCAGAAAATATCAAAAATGTCCATAAAATTGCTTTAGCTGATTGGAGATTGAAATTGTGTGAGATATCAGAACATTTGAAGATATCAATAGGGAGTGTATTCACTATTTAACACGATTATTTGTCAATACGAAATCTGTGTTCAAAGTGGGTGCTGCGTTTGCTCTCTGTCGATCAAAAACAACAACGCATCGACGATTCACAGCACTGTTTCAAGCTGTGTAAGCAAATAAAAAGCTTTTTTTAATGTTACAATGAATGAGACACGAATACATTACTACAAGATTGAATCAAAAAGATCGTCAACTGAGTTAACAGCTGCTGATGAATGATGACCAAAGCGACCAAAAACTTAAACGTCAGCTGACAAAGGTATATAGCCTCTGTTGCGGAGCGTAATATGCT
>BMAO01003277.1:0-23666 GCA_019973975.1 Trichonephila clavata | reverse complement strand
AAGACATTGTTTAAACCTGCATTCCTGTTCCTAAGACTAGGAGTTTGCTCTATTTCTGTGGCTAAATCTATTCTATCATGACTATAGTTATCTTAGGCATATATAACTATTTTTGTATATTTTTTAATATATATAATTTCAAAAATATACTAAAAATAGTTATATACCTAAGTTACATACCTATATATTAATATACTAGCTGTTACCCGCCCACTTCGCTGGGTATTCATGATTTTATAAATTTTTACTGCTTATATATATGTATAAATTATGATATCTAAGTTCTAGCATTAAGAATTCGATTGTATTTGAAAAATATACTTAAACCTGTAACTGTCACCTCTTGATAAATAAAAAGGGTAGAACTCATCTAATTTGTATTTTCTAAAAATCTCTAAAATTGAGTAAATATATGATGTTTGCTCTTTCGTAACCAAAAACCAAGTGGATTCCCGCAAACCAATTTTCGCGGTGGATCTCTACTCCGTAAATTGAACATGCAAGGCAATTTCAAGTCTAAATCAAACAGAAAAAAACAAAAAATTTACTATCAATATCCCGTAATCCCCGTATGTGTTGAGAGCCGTTTTCCAAAATAACTCTCTTAGCGGATTTCAATTCAACAAAAAGAAAAATGCAAACAAATTTCATTATTATAGTCCTTGTAGCTCGAAAAAAATATTTTTTTTGTGTCAATACGTCCAGTAACCCCTGCACCCCTCCGCAGAACTTGATTTACTTAAAATACATTCTTAGTGCATCCCTATTCAACAAAGAAACATGCTTAAAATTTCAAGTATATGGGTCTAACAATTAAAAAGGGAATTTTTTTCTGTAACTCCTCTTGACCCCTCGCAACCATCCTTGGGGGTCAAGTTTCGGTTTTACTCTTTGTTAGAAATTATATTCCATGAAAGGAATGCTACAATTTTCAAGCAGGATGATCAAATATTTTAAAAATGGAAATTTTATCGATTACGCCTCTTAATCTCCGAAATTAACTTATTAGTTGATATTCGCAAACCCATTTTGTAGCGCTTCTCTACGAAAGGAATCTGCTTATCAAATTTCAAGACTGTACGTCTAATAGATTAAAAATGGGGATAATTATCTATAACGCACTTGAGCCCCCGCAACCCACTTCGGTGTCTATTTTCACAAACCCATTTTGTAGGGGAATTGCACTCTATGAAAGGAATCTGCTTAACAGAATTTGTGCGTCAATAAATAAAAATCCAAAAAAAATTATCAATAACGCCCTTGAACCCCGCAACGCCAGAGAGGGGTCTATTTTCACAAAACACATTTTGCAGTGTATTTCTATCCTATTGAGATGAATCTGCTCACCAAATTTCAAGACTGTGTCATCTAATAGTTTAAAAATAGAAATAATTACTTATATCTGCCCTTAACCCCCGCAACACCCCTTGGGGTCAATTTTCCCCAAACCCGTTTTGTAACGGATGTGTACTCCATGAAAGAAACATCCCTACCAATTTTCAAGCAGGTAGGTCAAGTAGTTTAAAAACGAAAATATTTATCTCTTACGCCACTTAATCCCCGCAATGCCACTTAGAGGTCTGTTTTCACAAAACTTCTTATAGCTGATTTTATTCTATGAAAGAAATCTGTTATCAAATATAAAGACTGTGCGTC
Source organism: Trichonephila clavata (assembly GCA_019973975.1). Taxonomy (NCBI): domain Eukaryota; kingdom Metazoa; phylum Arthropoda; class Arachnida; order Araneae; family Nephilidae; genus Trichonephila; species Trichonephila clavata. The sequence goes on along the minus strand of BMAO01003277.1, from coordinate 22,010 downwards.
TAAATAGTATAAAAATGAAATAATTATCTATAACCCCTTAAGTCCCGCAACGCACTGGAGAGCAATTTTCACGAAACCCATTTTGTAGCGTATCTCTACCCTATGAGAGGAATCTGCTTACTAAGTTTCAAGACTGTACGTCTAATAGTTAAAAAACCTTAATTATTACGCCCCTTAAACCCCACCCCGCAACACCTCTTGGGGTAACTTTTTAAAAACCCATTTTGTAGCGGATATTTACTCCATGAAAGAAACTTACCTACCAATTTTCAAGCAGGTAGGTGAAGTAGTTTAAAAACGATATATTTATCTATTACGCCTTAATCCCCGCAACGCCACTTAGAAGTCTGTATTCTCAAAACCCGTTTGTAACTGATCATTATTCTACGAAAGGAATCTATTTATATATCAAATTTAAAGACAGTGCGTCAAATAGTTTAAAAATGAAAATAATTATCTATAACGCCCCTAAGCCCCTGCAACGCCACTTGGGGGACGATTTTCACCAACTCATTTTGTCGGATCTCTACTGTATGAAAGAAATCTGCTAACCATTTTTAAAATTTTACATTGAGTAGTTTAAACATTGAACAATTATTTATAACGCCTCTTAACCCCGTAACGCCCCTTGCGTTTCGTATTTCGGAAAATCCGTTCTTAGCTGATGTCTACTCTATGAAAGGAACATGTCTACTAAATTTCAAGTATGTAGGTTGAATAGTTCCAGAGATATCGTGATTAGTCAGTCAGTCCAGTGAGTCGCTTTCTCCTCTATATATAAAAGATATAATATATATATATATATATATTATATATATATATATATTATATATATATATATATATATATTAATATATATTATAATATATATATATATATATATATATATATATATATATTATAGTTTTAATTCTTAGTTTAAAATTTTTTTTTTCATTTTTCTTTTGGCATTTTTTTTTTTAAAAACTTAGATATATATTTATTATATATGCGCTGATTTCAACGAAAACTAATATCATAGCTGAATTAATAACCATCGTTTTATATGTAGCAAAATGTACTCTTCTAATGCAAAAAATAAAAAATAAAAAAAGGAAAAAAGAGACTGATACGTATGCTAGGATGTTTATATTGTTACTTAAAATAAAATTTATAAAATGGAGAAAATATTTATTCCAAATTCAAACTAAGATTATTTATACTGATGATAACTAGCCCCTACACCGTTTACTTTTGTCTTTCAGATTGATGGAGCTGTCAAGTGATTCTCAGTAGTCGGTTCATTTCACTTCGCTGCATTTGTTTAAAGTAAATAATCGATCACTGTGAATAAACCATTATTTTTCTTTCACAAGTATGCTGATTTGGCATCAATATCAAAAGAATTTATATTCATTGATCACACATAACTGAAAGTTAACTTCCTTTATCACTTTTCGGAGAGAAAAAGAATGAAAAAAATAATATACGCTCAAATGTATTTTAGAAGAAGCAAAAATTTATTTTTATGTGATAAATTGAAAAGTGAGGGTAAAAATAACAGTGTTAAATGTTACCTCATTTTAAAATACTTTAGTCCGTTTTTCATATTTAAAATGTTTTCAACAGAAAACGTATCTTTTATATGGTAATTTATTATTTCAGCTATTTACTAATAAAATCTATTAATGTCATGTTCCAAGTTTCGATAGATGGCGCTCCGTCTTCTTTTTGCTTTTGCGTTTGTAAAGAATCGTCAGATTGCGTAATAGAATACGGTAGTAGTCTATGTTGCTTTTTTCACAATTTACACTGACAACAAGCATTTAAAAATACTCTGAGTTATTTTTTTAATGTATTAAAACGAAACTATACAGACGACATATTATTTTTTCTATTTCTTATGTTTGTTTTAGAAATAGCAATGTTTTAAATCGATAAACAATGCGTTCTAATTTTATGATTATTTTTCCAATTAGTTGATTTTTCTTTAAAAATAATTAAATTAATAATTAGTTTCACTCTAGAACTTCGTGTCTCTAAGCATGTTATGATAAAGTATTCAATTAAATGAATTCGAAAGCTTTCCAAGTAAAAAAAAAATATGAATACACTCGAAATTAAGAACGTGTAAAGCAGAAACTCTGCACTTAATTATTAAGGTAATGAAATCGTTAAAATAAACAAAAGAACCTATATTAAATCGCTTATGTTTACGTGTGTCGTTACGTTAAGCGCCGTATTATTGCCTGCAATTTTATGTTTTCCTCTGAGACAGTTGTATAACGATTGCGTGTTTACTGTTAATATTTCTCCCTGTCAATGCTTACATAAGATCTGTATATTGCAGTGATTGTTTTTCTGATAACATATTTCTTCGAATTTTATCCATATTTATAACAATGAAAATTATCTATTTTCACGATTTTGAACGTATTTCAACAATTTATACATGGGCTCCAATGCAAAAGTAGGCTCTGCCTGTTATCTTTAATAGTAGACAGTATAGATATAGACATGCATTGTCAGATACTTGTACAAACAATAATTTAAAACAAATAAATGTGCACGACTCACAGTCTCACAACCCGGATCGACGGATGGTTGCATTTCAACAAAATGAATTGAATGATTGTTTATGGTATTAGGTCTGGGCCAGACATGGAAACGATATCAATACAATCTTACCACTTTTGCCAGTTGCCATTCATTTTCAAATTCCCTGTTTTTCGGAGAATATGTGCGGGAATAATATTTGACCATAACAATTACCCTGATCATGATCTTTTTAAGACAGAATCGAGAATGAAATGAAGCCCCCACCTAGGGTGAGGCCCAGGCCCAGTTGGTCCAAGCCTTAAGACGTTCTTGAATGTGATGCAGTTTAAAAGAACGATATAGCAAAAAAAAAAAAAACTTGAGTTTGTAAATTAAACTAAGATTTAGCTAAATTGTATTATTTCTTGTATATAAAGATATATATATATATATATATATGTGTGTGTGTGTGTGTGTGTGTGTGTGTGTGTGTGGTGTGTGTGTGTGTGGTGTGTGTGTGTGTGTGTGTGTGTGTGTGTGTGTGTGTAAAGGAAGAGAGAGTGAGCTAATAGTAGGAATTGAAAATATGGTGGTTTAAATTATGAGTGCAAAACAAATTAAGAAGTTATCAAGATATTTTGTTTATTTTACATGCTGTCATTGGCCATGGGAAAGGCATGATAATTTTAGCATTCTGATCCCAGTTCACAAGTTTTTTCTTCGTAAACTACTACGTTTAATGCATTAAAATAATTTTCCTCATATATTTGGTTAAATCTTTTTAATTTTAAATATCTTTAATGTACTTTTATAATTCTCAACACCTTAAATAAGAATGGGCAAGTTAATCAAAGTCAAGCTAACTATCACTTCATTACAGGAGATAAAAGCCCTGACGGCTAGGTGCCCAAAAGAAAACTCAGCTTAGATATTTCGTCTCTTTCTAGTGTATGCGATAAAATTCTATACCATTAAAATCTAGCAATTAAAAAAGTAGTTTAACTGTCCCGCAAGAAAAAAATTAGAAAAGAACTGCGAATCACTGTTTTATTTTTAAATCAAAAATCCCGGACAAATGTGTGTGATGTGTAATATGTATTAAAAAATTTTTTAAAAGTTATTTTACACATATTGGTTTATTATTTTATCTTCTTTAAAACTATTTTTCGAATGAAGTTCAGTATTATTAACTTATTTTAAAAATTGTATGTTACCTCTCATTCCACATACATTCGTAAGATGGCGCCTCAAGGTATTATTATCTCTCTATATATATAAGAAAAAGTTTTTTGCATAATGTTGTAATAAATTTATTTATACATAAGATATAGAAAGTAAAAATGGGTCGTAAAATGTAAGAGTTTGACACAATATGGGGCTTTTAATACACGCAAAAAATCAGGCTGTTGGACTATTTATTACCTGTACGTTTACCCGGTCAGAATCATATAGTATTTGAGATGGGAAAAAGAAATTGTAACGTTGCAAAAATGAATAAAAAGAGGTTAATTGCGTCCTTTGAATTGGACGCCTTGGACGTTACAGCAATAAATTAGAACTACATAATAACATATAAATTAGTTTTTCATTTTGAGTAATGAGTGTAAACCGTTGTATAATTTGTACAATGGGTTGGTTCACATTTACGCGAACAGGGTACCCTCTTCCTAATTATTACTATATTTTTTTAATATTTTTTTCTTGTAGCTTCTTATTGGATTAATCCTTAATCAATCTTTTTTTTTAAACAATTATGTTTTTTCATGTTTTTAAAGCTATAATTACAATGCATTTTAACAAATGAAATAAGTTTTTCCTCCAGTCCAATACTTTTTTGATGTGGTGAGAATCGAATCTTTTTTCATGTGTTGCTGGGCTGAAGAAGTCGTAAAAACTTTACTATATTTAGAATCATACTTTTCTGTTCTTGGTATGCAGAATAATGTTTCTACATTGTATATAAAGATTCTATCACAGAATTTTAAGTATTGATTATTTACACTCATGTCCATAAATTAAGGATAATGAAGTTCAGGCAAAGAAAGAGACAGAAGCAAAACAAATTTGACTTATTTGTAAAGTCTATTTATTAAACAAAAGGTAAAGAGCAAAAAAGATGCTATATATGTTCGACATAATTAATAAAAATTGCGATTTTTACTCCCTGGAGCAAATTTCAAAAAAGAACCTATTTACAAAAAACAGTATAACATGGTTAGTATGATGGTTAATACGGATTTTGTCTCCCGGACGATGCAATGCAGGCCTTACAACGCCTACGCATGCTGAGTATCAAATTATCAATCTGATCTTGGGGAATATTACACCACTCATCAAGCAATGCCCTCCGAAGTTCCGGTAGACAGGTGGGAGGGGATTGACGGGATGCAATTCGTCGGCCAAGCATATCCACCTCATGCTCTATTGGATTCAAGTCCGGTGAGTATGCTGGCCAATCATACGGGTGATATCCCCGATTGAAGGCATTCGTCTACAATGTTTGCACGGTGAGGACGGGCGTTGTCATCCATATACAGAAATTCAGCACCCATGGCGCCCCGAAACAAACATACATGTTGTTCCAGAATGACATCCGATAGATGTGGCCTGTCATCGTTACACTCTGAACATGCAGGTCAGTTCTGGAACCAAGAATAATTCCTCCCCAAACGAGCCATCCTGCACCACCGTAACGGTGTCGTTAATGGTGTTCTCTTGGTGGTAACGGGTACCTGGCGCTCTCCATATGAAAGTCCGGCGAGAATCAGACTGCAAACTAAACCTGGACTCGTCGGAAAACATCACACAAGACCACTGTTGCGGTATCCACAATGCATGCTGTCTACTCCAGGTTAATCGCAGCGACAGTGAGTTGCGGTAAGGGAACACATCTGACAGGCCTACGAGCATATAGACCAATGTGCCCTAAGCGTCTGTACACGGTCTGCCTTGAAACTGTCGTACCGGTAGCTGAAGAGAGCTGACGAGATAGGTCTGATGCTGTGCTCCGTCTGTTTCTTTTGGCAGTAACTGCCAAATACCGGTCCTCATTCGGCGTTGTAACTCGGGGGCGACCTGTGCTGTAACATCTACCCACATTACCATCATCTTGGAATCGTTGCCAAAGCCTGGAGATGACACTCTGGGCGATTCCAAGTTCCTCGGATACTTCCAGCTGGGTACGTCCACATTCCAGTCGTCCGATAATTTACACGTAAAAAATCATCCAAATGCTTCCTTTGTGCCATGACTATGAGGTTATTGCACTGAAAGGCTTTTAAAGTGCTTGTGAACAATTTTACTTCTTTGCCACCGTTCCTTATATACCCCTCTCTTACACTCTCGTTATTGTGACGTACTATCCGCGCCATCGGGTGGTTTCCTGTAATTTGCATATTCTTCTTCAAGATGTGTGTGATAATTCTACAGGTGAAATTTTTATTTTAGAGTTCAATTTCTGTGTGATTCTGAATTATCCTTAATTTATGGACATGAGTGTAGTATTTCTAGTCTCATACTATCTTCGGAAACTTGTTCTCGAGCTATTTTCTCTCTTTTTTTTTACCTTGTTATAAAGACAAATAAATACACGAAAAGTTAGACTGGCCCAAAACCAAGTTTAACCTTACGATCTACATCCTAAGTTTAAGAGTCTTCTATTATTCTTCTATTGCCATTTTGTTTTACCTATATTGTCTTGTTACTTTTCCGTTATATATATTGTTAAAATTATTAGATTTTTATATATTTCCATAAGAGTTTTGGCAAGCAGTTGCGAAAGAACTACCACCAGTTTCTCTCTGAAATTGCATTGTAGTATCTCTTTTACCTTTTTCTACTACTATTTATTGATTATATACATGCATAACCCTTTAAGACCCAAGCCACATGATCTTGCGCATCGAAGACATTCTTAAACGTTTTTGCTCCTGGAATAGTCGTATGTAATAAAAGCCCGAATGGAATGATTGAACGGGTTTGCAGAAGTATAAAATATCAGTTTTTATGAACAGATAGCTGTTGTAGTCTATGTTTTACTTTTAGCTAGCATATCTATGTTTCTTAGAAATACAATGAAAGCATGTCTTCTTTTTTCTGTCGTAAAAAGGTAATTATCGATAGATTTTTATTTGCTTAGATACAAATTTGTCTTCATATTTAAATAATTGTAAAGTAGTAAAAATAATTATAATCTGTTAATGTGCTTTAAGAACTTAGGATTTCGTTACCCGCTCTATCGTGCGGGTTGGGTGTTACTTGAATCTCACGGCAGCTGTAAAGATAAATACTTGTGCTATGAGTTTTCTTTTCTGTTTCAATAATTTTGAGATGGAAGCCTACATAAAAATTAAATGTACATTCATATAATTAATACCATATTTCCTTGGGGTCACCACGGATGTGAGTCTCTTTTTTTTGCAATTAATTTTCTTTTTCGAAAATTTGTTGGCATTTTTATCCTCTCCACATATATCTGCATCCATATCGCTTCTTCCTACCCCCCCCCCCCAAATAGAGTTTTCCGGTGGGGGTTGGTAAAGTATGTTTTTAATTTTTTTAAATAATAAATTTTTGGGAGGATGTAATGTATGGAGAATATGTTTAACAAGGGAATACTGTGTGCTAACTTTTAACCAAAACGTTTTTCAGGTGTCAAAAAGGAAACGAATTCTCAATCAGAAGAAATTTTGCAATTGATGAATAGATCAGATTCTGAACTAAGTGATCTTTTGGATGATGACTATGCAGGGATCAAAGCCTAGGTATGACACATACTGGAAGGAGAATCAAGTTCAGATCAGAGCGATGAAGAAAAAAACATGGAAATATTTGTTAGATAAAGAAAACTTTGGATCATCCTCTTTACCATCAAAATCTCTTGAACCCATTCATTTCATTGTTATAGTTGAAGTAAATTAGTGGTTTTAGTACAAAAAAAATGTAATATCAAATGAAATTCCTCCAAAAACTCAGAATGGATATCTTAAAATTTAAGTTAGAGATAGAGCTGAAGCGTTAGCAGCATCTTCACGAACTCTAACAAAAGTATTTTAACTGATGATGAGGATGACAGCTTTGTAATTCCTCCCGTAATCAGATCGAAGTATTATTATCCGCCATCTAAAAGGCTATGCCAGGATAAAAGGCATATACAGCCATTTTCGATGTGTTGATGACATTTCAAGGCCTCTCAAGTGCAGATTTGAAAACTACGAAAGCAGTTCGAAATCATGGGGAAAATGCAGTGTTTATTCACACTTATAAAAAGGAAAAATGATGCTTTAAAATTTTTCTTAGCAAAAAAATAATGAGTCAACAAAAGAATTAATTATACATCAATAATTTCCCTACTTGTAGCAATTTTAGTTGAATTAAGTTTGCTTCGTTTGTTTGTACAGCAAACTTAAGAGCCAAAAAATGTGTAAATCGTAAATTTCACAGATGATGATTTCACAGAAAACGCCCAATCCGCACTATCGTATGGGTACCGTATACGTTCCAGGAGGGGGGGGGGGGACTTAATTATTTTTATTATTTTTCCCAGTGTCCCAAATATTTAAATATAAAAATATTTCGGGTCAAAGGGTTATATTTAAAACCTGATTTTACAATTTCGTTCAGTATCATTATTCATTAAAATTTTTAACTATTATTAACCTTTTTTCTCATAAAATATCTTTTATCAATTATTTTTAACTACTTTTAAGTTTATTGTAAAAAAAAAAATGCCTTTCGTTTTTGTTTCCTTTTTAGAACTGCGGATGTTTGCACCTTTTGAATGTATCCTTTCCTGTTACTATGGCAATCATGTGATGGTGTTTCGGTCTGTCTTTCAGTCACTTGACATATCTGTAGATTAGTCTATGAGTCGAGTTGTCTCGATTGCTTCGAGGTAGCGCGCCTGCCTCGTAAAAACCAAGATTCCGAGTTCGATCCCGGCTGGAGTCGATAGATTTTCTAGATAGGTAAGTCGTAGGCACAAACATCATATGATTATGTGACATGTAAAAGTTTCCTTGAGTATCATTTTGGCTCTGGTACTCAAGGCAATACTTACCATCCGACAAGAATAACTTTTTGCACACATTTCACAGACAAAAGGTACATAAAAAAAGGAGATCTACAATTTATTTTCTTAAAAACATTTTATTTGCATTATAATAGACAATCTGTTAATTTCCAGATGATAGAAAATATACAGGTTGACACAGCAGTCTGTCATCATCACATATGTTTCCGGGGTAAAGTGAAGTTTTTATTTCCAAGTATATAATTAATTTAGAAAAAAAATCCAACTTGTATCCACTGTTTAAAATGCACCTAAAAGCTCAAAAATTCAGAAAAGAATAACCTCTACAACAAGTAATAGACAATTCAGTGCTCATATAAATCGTATTGATAAGTAAACACATTTTATATATAAATACATAGTTATGAAGTACATTTTCACAGTTATAATTCCACATAACAACATGAGATATTGAATAAAAAGCAACATAAAAACAAATAGAGCAAATTTTAAAAATTACAACTTAAATTCTTCCGTAAAATAGCAATCCAATATTTGATGCAATTTATTTCCCCATATATTTTTTATAAAAAGAAATGGAGAATTGTTGCATTCAATTTACATTAAATTTACATTATTTATAAGTTTTTCAGTGCAATGTTTTCGAAATATAAAAAAGACATTTGTGATGTAACATACATTTTCTACTTTTCATAAAATACAAACAATTGGAAATAAAATTTTTAAAAACTTTTTTTTAAAAAAGAATTATTATTACATTGTAATTATTTTACGCAGAGTAATATTTCATCACCAGCTGTACATTTAAAAGATAATACATTATTGAATACTGTTAAGATGCTATTTTTCTGGGGAAAAAATATTTCCATTATAGTACCTATGAAACAGATAAAAAAAAATAACTTGCATCCAAAAGAGTTGTTTTAAATAACATGCCTTTGCACAGAGAAATTATTTAAATATGACAATTATCCATGATATTTTACACTCATAAAACAATAAATGTACTATGTGAATACAGATGAATACTATTTAACATGAAAATGGTCTTACTTTGAAAGACATTGTGAACTATGCCCCGCGGATTTGAATTGTGATTTATTATATTTTAAATTTTCCAACATATTCCGAATTATTTTACGAAAATAATATGTTCATAAAGGTACTGAGATTTCAGAACAAATTCCGTGTTATTGTTCCAGGAATATGGGGAAATATAACAAAAGAAGAAACTTCCAGGAAATAAACAATGAATGAATTTTGTGGAAATCTATTATATATATTTTCCTAGATTGAATGGGTTTCAAAACAAGTAGATTCAAGGAACAATAAAAGTAATACATATTTTTAAAAAGTTCTATACATTTAAAATTAATTCATAGGAATCCAAAACGGTTTCTATAGACCCCTGAGGGGTCCTTGTGGCTACTAAAAGGGCACGTGGAAAATTAAAATCAATTTAAAGATGCATAGGCAAACGTGGGTCAGCGAAAGCTTTAATATAAGTAAAATATTTGTAACCCATTTCTTTATTATATGAAAGTTAAAATAAATTGATAATGGTTTTTAAGTGTTAAAAAATTAGAGTAAAAGTTAAATATTTTCAAATGAAATTTTTTGATTGATACATAAAGTACAAGACAAATACTACACTTTGAAAGTTAGGTCGATCACAGGAATCTATGCAGGTTTAAATAAGAACAAAATCTCCCCAGTATATGCAGTAAGTTATCTAAAATGTCGCAATATAAAATATTTTTTGTTTTGTGCATGACCCCTATATGTGAAGGGAGTTATGTAAATGTTTCTTGGTTTTAAACAGAAAGCAGTATTATTCTTTGTTTTGTGATGAAGATAACCGTCACATTGATTCACTCATCTCACTGGGGAAAAAATTGCTTTTCTGTATTTTAATGCAAAATTATAATTTGAATAAATATTACTTCAGTATCACAATGTTTTATTTATACTTTACTTTTAAGTCAATATTTACCATTCAGGACATCAAAGTTAAATTTATAAATTTTCTGTGCTATGCATTGAAGTTATTTCACTTGGGGTTCATGGCCAAGTTTATGATGTAAATTAAAAAGGGTCCATGGACACAGAAGTTTGAGAACCACTAAATTAACTGATCTATATTTTCTTCAAAATAAAGTTTATCGAGCATTTTCTGAAGAAAAATTTTCAAAAAAGTTATACATTTTTTAACATTAAGCATAAATAAGTTATATATCGCACTTTTCTCATTTTGAATTTCAATAATCCGAAGTTTTAATTCATTTCTTATTACGAGAAAGAGTTTTATTTCTAAAGTCTTTGAAATGTAAACAGTTTCGTCAGTTTTCTAATTTCAATTCCCAATCTAAACACAAATACGATCAAAAGGATTTTTCAGCCCTTTCCAGGAATATGACTCCAAAACAAATATTCTAAAAAATATTATTAACTCAAAGATGAGCAGAAGGGCATATTTACTCAAAAGATTATGCAAATTATTAAAAATGTTAGTAAAACGTCTTGAAAAGTTAATGAAATTTTATAATTTAAAACAGTATCAATTTGTACTGAAGATAAAAATATCCATAAAGAGCTTATATAACAGAATTAAATTTTAAAGAGCTGTATAAATTTAAACTACTTACATGAAAATCAAAATACTGTCGTTTTTTTTAATCAAATAATCTATATATGCTTGTTTTATTTCTCTCAAAATGAATAATACGTTAAACAAACTTTAAGCTACACATAATTAATTTTATCTCAGTGTACATTAGTATACATAACAGTTTATCTTTTTGAATCTTTTCGCAAATATAGAGATTTAATTTGAATTAATATTGTTAAAGCTTCGTTCATCTGATACAATGCTTAAAAATAATCCAAAATTATCAATATGAAGACAACGGAGATGAGGAAAATCTGGAGAATACTTGCTCTGTGAAGTCATGGGGGACATATCACATGTGTTTTAGTTTTTACTATACGTATTTTATAACAAAGATTTATCTATGTAATTTTCTGTTGTATTTTTGGATCTTGAAGGATAAAAATTTAGTAATGCGACAATGTATGTTTGTATGTTGTGATTATGCAAATATGCGATTGAAACAACAAAAGCGTGCAATAAGCAAATGGTCAAAAGCTTCGTTTTTCTTTAGATTCTAGTTAATACTGAAAGTTTAGGGGAATATATGGGAGGAATGAAGGGAAATATATTAAAAGTAATTATATAAATCCAAATTAATTAAATTGGATATATATAGTTTAAGGATATAGTTTATTTGTGTAAAATAACGTAAAAGTTTAAAATAATTTAAGGAAACTTTGTATCAATACACATTTTTATCTTAGTTTCATAAGCTTAGGGTTTTGAAATTTTGTAAAATACTATAAAATATGTAATTTTCTTGAAATATTTTAGACTAGTTAAACTAAAACCTTATTTGCATAATCACAAAATAGTTTTTAGTCAGATAAATTCAAAATAGCCGTCTTATAAATAAAATTTTAAAGTAAAGAGTGTTTATAGTGTTTTATTCTTATTTATCGTATCTATTAAATGAATTTATCATAAATTTGATGAAAACAAAGTAAAACAAATAATTTCTGTTCCAAGTTTTGATTTTTTTTAATTATAAATTACTATTTACATTTCCAAAGTTACAAATCTTTAAAATCGAGTTAACTATAATGAAATATTTTTTATTAATAATTTTAAAATTTTTATGTATAGTTGTGCAGATTCATATTTAAAGAATTAACATCAACATCTTTCAAAATAAAAGACCATGTTACTGTATAAAAATCAGTTTTGGGTTAAACTTAAACATTATCTTTTTTACCTTTTAGGGAATATTGAATTACTGGCGTGTTGTGCAGTGTCAAAGTTTAAAATCGACTATGAACAATATTGGAACACATAACATATAAGAAGAATATAGTACATTTAGTAAATGAATGTTTATAGAAGACTTAAGCATTTTATGAGAAAAATGCATAAAGAAACACTTGACAACATATTCTTCATTCGAGAACAGTTCATTCGAAATATGCAATGCAGAGTCATCCTGTTATTAGTCTTGTATCAGATATGCTTCTTTTCCTGAAAATCCATAAATTAAATAATTTTAGAATAAAATAATTTGAATTTTTTCAGATTAAATTATAATTTAAAATGGAAAGAGAAATAGTTTTAGACCGAAAAAACTAACAATAGGACTATCGTATAGTAATGTGCTTCATAATACATACTGTAGAGCGCCAGAAGATTATTCGTTACAATGAATTACTAAATCGGAAAAACTTATTTATTTCTATATCTTGCATTCATATATTCTAACTAATACAAAATAACTACAAAAAATTAGCACATGCGTATGGTATTTTCGACCAATTTCACAAAATCGAAGGACGTCGCCAAATGTCGAGATTTACAGCCAATAGCGGAAACCAACCTGAGTTCGTTCAAACTCTGTAATAATAACGATCACATTTTTGGCGACTTTTTATGAATTGGTCAATGGTATAATACGTTAATACAAAATTATATATTGCTTCACTTCTCACATTTTTTGGTTAAAAAAAATATTATCGCGTATTAAAAGCGATGTGCCAGTAAAAACAATTAAATTAAGGAACATATGATTAAATATAAATCAGAAGAAATTAATAAGTATAATTAAAGTAAATGTATTTTAATTGTTTAAACGGATTAAATACTATAGCTATTTGAACTTATATTAATTCCTCGTCTGAACATATACTTTGAATTCAAAAGTTATTTCTTAACGTAATGCTTGAAAAGAACTTGAAATCTTACTTATCATATATATAAAAATAAATTGTAGGTTTGAAATATTACAGACCTTTTAACATAAAATTAAAGCTTCTAAGAAAATTTTCAGCTGAATAGCGTATTAATGCAGAAGACAATCATGATTGTGTCTTCTGTATAACAGTCCATCCTCAAAAAATATTTATATTAAGTGAAACATGCTAAAAAAAAAGGAATCTAAATATTCCATTTTATGAACCTCTTAACTGCATGCCATCAACTTGGAACACCATTCATGAAATATCACTGAATATAAAATAATTGGGAAAAACAATAAGCATTCGCATAGAACCATTCCATACTAAACTACATATCTTACATAAAAAAAACTCAAAATAGCTTCGAATGCATTTTCGCAAAGCCAAATTTAGCCAAAAAACATTACATTACCTCAATATCTAGTTCTCAAATAACAACGTTTCCATTATTTTATGTCTAGTTATAATAATCAGAAATACTTCGGTGGTCTTAAGCAGAAATGAGAGTTCCGTAATATTGCAGCATTATCTTCTACCTCACTGATGTCAGGCATATCCCATGATGACATTTCGTTTACAACCTCGGACAATGAACACAAAAGCCCTTGTGTCCGGCATTCCAGAAATAGTTGGATCTCCTTTGTCCAGCATTCTTTCCGTAGTTCTTATGTGGGGTCGTTATGCAGTCCATCACGTGGTCTTTTGTGCGTTAAATTTTCTCTCCGAACAAGGTATTTGTGTTGGTGTAATAAAACATATTTTCAATCTCATTGCATGGCAGGTGTGGTTCAGATTTTATGAGGGTGTGGTAATTATTGATCTTATTTTATAGAATTGCATACCTTAAAATGTAATTATGGAGTCGAGATGTTAAACTGTTATGTAGATGACAAAAAACACAATCTAATACATAATGTACAATACGAAACAGGTTACTTATAATTAATTTCGTAGCAATTAACACTTGTATTTTTATATCTATAACTAGTAAAATGATGCTGATTTATATAGCATTAAATTTCCAAGTCTTTTTAGGAGTAATTGAATCGTAATACTCTATGTTTGAAGACTTCATTAATTTGATATAATCACACGAGAAATACATTTCTTGATAAATAAATTTTTAATTATCAAGAAGTTACAAGTTATTTTTATCTGTAACTTCATATATATTAACATTAAGTATTTTCTGAAAAATTTAGAAACACATATATAACCTAATATTATTGATTTATTTGCATAAATCAATTCATTTTTATAAAACAAAACGAAAAAGAAAGAAAAAAGGTTAAGGATTAAGTTACAACTTAGTTTGATTAACTATAAAATGTTTTTTTTTTTTTAGTTTTTTTAAACTATAATTTATTTTAACAAAACTTTATCTGTATATTCTAATCATAATTCATTTTTAATTAATAATTGTAAAAACGATTGATTCCTATTAATCATATTATTTTTTTTTATTATTCTCCTGGTGTCACTAAATACCAGCTTTGTAGGAGCTCTAATGCACGTTAAATCTGTCTTTATTCAAAGTCCTTATATTAGGAATCATGGGAGTTTGGAGGATGAAATGCTGACTCAGGTAGCATCAATGGGCTATCCACGAAGTATATCTTCTTCAACTCGGGTTTTTCTTTTCCTTCGCCCAGCCAAATTGGTGCATATAGCAAGCCAGAACAACGTCTCAATACAAGTGAACGTCATGCAGAATAACATTTAAATAGTCTGTGATATAGAGAAATAGAAAAGATTGTAGGGGATTGTGGACAACATGCAATATTGATTCGTGCTAAAGACACATTCTCGAACCAACTCATAGAATTCAAGATGATGGCGGTTTTTGAATTGTCAATAACAAAGGGGTTGCACATCGAAATTAAAAATTGCATTTTCATGTTGTTAATCAATTTGAACTTGAATCATTTTTCTCCTCTACTCATGCAACGTTCGGTTCTCTACCCCCTCCCCCCGGCTCCGGTAATCAGCACAATGAGCAAAATCTTTACTTCAGCCAACATGAGGAGGAGGCTCCCTCCTCAAGGTGTCGTCCTCATTAATTAAGTGAGTTTCAAAATTACGAGGTCCGTGACCAGTAGCCTTCGTATTGCTTTGAAGTGCGATATTAATAAAGATTAAAAAAAATATCTCTAAAATTTTTGTTTTTCCTTTCGAATATGCCCACGCAACAAAAGAAGCTTTTAAATACTAACATTTTGAACAAATTTAAATATTTTTTTCAAACACTAATTACTATTTAAATGAAACAAGATATCAATCATTGGCATGGCCAAGTAATTGTAGCGCGTTTTTCCCATTGTAGGAAAATTCGGGAAAACTATGGGAAAATTTAAATATGATTCGGCTCATCTAGGGCACAAATGCGACCAAATACCGAAAACCCGAGGTCAATTGGTTGCTTATTGGCTGAGAAAAATGTACGACAAAATATGGAACGAAGACGAAATTTGCGTCCTAATAGCGCTTTTGTTCCACTACGTGAAAAACGCGCTAAAAAAGGAAGCATACGGACTCGATTCATCTGACGTCATAATCACGTGATGGTGGGCTAAGCAAATAGTCACGTGTTTCATTCATGTTTGACTCCACTGAGTATTTTTTGGCGGCATTTGCATCTACTATCATATAATAAAATGAAATCCTTTCTTTCGTTTAACTTTTAAAAAAGCAAATAATTTATATTTTATATACATTACTGATAGCTTTATACGTATTTTTTTTAATTTCACATTAATACCTCTATTTTTATTGCAAAATTACAATTTGTAAATTCTAGGAACACCTATCGCTAAATTATGTTGCTTGGCTATTGATTTCGGTCGCCAAAAACACCTATCACTAAATTAAGTTGCTTGGCGATCGATTCCGGTCGCCAAAAAAATTGACATCACCAAGTATCCCCCCGTTCTACACATTAATACTTAATTTTTAAATATACAGGATTTTGTTCAATTGAATGATCCATAATTTTTTGAAACGTGGCTGACAAACTAAATACTAAGCCTAAAAGTATACAAAAACACAAGAACAGAAGTATAAACTAAGCTTAAATCTAATACTGTAAACTTAAACTGTGTATATATTTAATTATACAAAAAGCAAAAGACTAGAAAATGTGTCAAAAATATTTAGAGTACTAAAAAAATTTAAAGAAGTTAAAATAATATTGTAAGCAAATTCGAAAGTTAATGCACAACCACAAGTGTAATATGATCAGCTGCTGTTGTTTACTTGATCGCACGTTAATAATCATGCGATGATGGTCCAACAATCACAGCACCCTCTAGTGATGAATCGACCCGATTAAATGATAAATAAAGATAAAATGATAATAGTATTCTTTGAGATATAAATTTGTTTTTTCTAAGCCATATATTGTTCTAATTTACTCGTTCAAAATGTGATGATCATATATTATTGCATTTATCATTATTCTCACTATTTATTTCTTATAACATTATAAATTACCATCGAAAATAGTTAAATACATTCTAAAATCAAAAATACTTACCTGAAATTTTCAAACTTATAATCTTCAAAATTTACATCCAGCTTCGATGAGACTGCTGTATACAGCTGAAGAAAGTCTTTTCTTTGAAATTTACAGAATCACAGGATTAGTGTGTAATGTACAAACACATCCTTTTTATCTGAAGTAAATGTCTCTTCAACTTTACGCACCATATCACTTTGCACAAAGGAGCATCCATTAAAAAAAAAGTTTGCACTCCTTTCAGCTTTCAAAATCAACGGATCCGTATAGAAAAGGAATCTTCAACTGTCTGTAAAAATTGAGCTATAGCCCTTTGGATATCTATTTACATCATTCTTGATAACTTTGAATTTTTCAACGTTATTTTTTTTTTATATTTAATATTTATGTACATAGATACAGTCTTATATATGTGTATACATATAAACGGATTTATTTATACATATATTCATATATCTCCAGTTGTGTGTAAACAAGCGCGAATTAAGTGCCACGGAGTGTTTCACTTGATATAGCAGCCTCTACAGGCCAGATTGAAGAAACAAAAAAAAAAGTTTTCTTTTATGTACGCAGCATTTAGTTCCATGACGGCTAATAACATTTTTTGAGCATTTTTGATGGAGACCTTTTCGCAACTGGACCTTTTAAATAAATGATTGGAGAAATCACTCTATTCATAAAGGTGTGGTGGCAACGATGCGGTCACCTCGAATACATTCCTAGAAGAAAAAAAGAGCATTATTTAAATGAAACAAGCAATATACAGGGTTAGCCAGAATGATTCATAGGGTTTCAAAACACTGTGTACTGAGAAGTATACGACAGTGCTTCTGAAACTTTCAATATTTGCGACCCAATATTCAACCATATAATTTTCATCGCCCCTCCCCCTCTCGATACAAATAACAATGTATTGAATTCAATAATACTATACTTTGGCACTAAAGCTGCAATACCATTTTTTCTTAATTGCCACCGTCGTATATAAACGTCTCGCTCAGCCAAAGCATTAATTGCTATTGACGTATATATATCTTGCCAAAGAACGATCTTTTCTGCTCACTGCTATTCATAAATTTATTCCGAAGGCTTTGGAATGTAATAAATGGACTTGGCAATGATTGCGAAGGATTTACACATTTGCTTATCTGTTCCTTTTCTTCCAACAATATATCAAATACGCACACCTACGAGGAAAATAGTGGCATTGGGGAGTTAAGCTTAATCGGTAGTTAAGAGACTAATTATAAACGATAAACCGTACAAATTATCAAGATAAATGTCATTTGTTGTACATAATTTCATATATGTGACAAGACCATGAGTCCACTGGTAATTAAACTTGTTCTTAATTTAGTATTATAAATTAATTATGAAATACATTGTAAAGTACTGATGCATTTATAAATGTATTGTATCACTACAAATGTTAATTTTTTTATCATGTCAGAAAGCGTTTTGTTTGTTTATTTTCAGAAAATTAATAAATTTTTAAAGTAATCTTTTGTTTTGGATTTTTGAATATGCTCGCACCCCTTCCCCTTCTCGTAGGGTTATCGCGTCCCCTTAGGAGGGCACGCCCCATAGTTTAAGAACGCTGGTATATGACCTATAGACAATTATGTAAGCACTGGAAGAATACATCACTGTGTGTGTGTTGCTGTGACTGACATTGACGGTAACTAGCGGTGTACCAAAGTACCCCCCCCCCATCTCTTTACATCAGCAGAATTTTTGTTTTTAACTTACAGATTGCATCTCAATGCATTTGTCTACGAGTTTTTTTTTTTATTGCAATCCATTCTCCCATGCAAGAAGATTGTGCATGGCACTGATGGAAACAGGTTTTTGAATGACTGATATGCTATTGATATAACTGGATAGCTATAGGGATATGTACCAAGCGATCTAGTGTGTACGCCAGTTTCCCAAACTTTTTAGTCTCCCAGACCACTTGCTATGTTTTCTGGCTTGGGGGAAATCCCCCGCTTAACTAATCTTTAATTTTTGCTAATTCATCTACTTAAATGTGATAAACTGTGTGAAAGACAGCTGCTATATTACTCTAATACATTTAAATTTTTGACTGTCGTGAATGCAGAAAGAAAAACTTAAGAACTACATACTGATTTTATATAAACATCTATTAATTAAATTAAAATTAAGATTTAGTGAAAATAACTGTGACATAAAATAATTGGAAAACGAAAACGGCTTCTTATGAGAGGGATGTGAATTGGATTCTTTAATAACAAATTTTAAACTTTGGTATAAATTTTAAAAGGTTTAATCCTAAATCTTTTCAGTTATTAGCACCCTGTCTATTTCTTTCTTTCTTCTTGTTTGGGAGACTGTGTACCCCACTGAGATTCCTTTCCACTTCCACTGGGAAAAGAGATTAAAAAACCTTCTCAAGGTATTCCATAATTCGGGATAAAAACAATTAAATTAGATCTACTATTGTGAACCCTCATTTAAGCAACATAGACTCCAAATTTTATTTTTCATAGCATGGACCCCTTGTAGGTCATCGCAGATCCCTGGGGGTCGATATAGACCCCTTTGGAAATCACTGGGACACGCTTTAAACATTTGTGGTATGTAGCAAAAACTTGAATGAATGTATGTAGCTTTTCATGAATCACTCATCTTTATATGCTGTACACTTGTAAACAAATAGTCCTTTGAAACTTAATCAGGTTAACTCTGTATATATATATATGTAAGAATAATTAAATTAGATCTAAAATTAAAAACCCTAACCACTTCTAACTTTTATATTCCCGTTGCATCTTCAAGTATTAAATTTATTACCCAGTTCGGGAATGGATAACACATTGCCTTAAAAGAAGTTTGCCGGCTCCGAACATTAATTTTTATTACCTAGTATTTCAAATTACCTCTTCAATAAGACATATACTTGAAGACATCTGGTGTTTGAGGGCCACCTGCTCATATGGTTAAAACGTGTCCGTCTCTCTCTCTCTCTCTCTCTTACAGACAGATTACAAAATGATCTCATGGAATGAAGACGGTTAAATTAAAATGTCTTGAAGTTTATTCACTCGAAAAAACGACATATATATATATATATATATATATGCATTTTTATACGGCTGATATTTTTTTGGAACCCAAGCAGAAATTATTTATTTAAAAAAAGGGGCAGAGGGAGCTGTGTTCCTTGATATACAAAATACATGTAAGAGGAAATAAAGGCTATTTAATCCTAAAATTCCTTAAAAAAACAAAGGGTCAAATGTATAAGTTTTAAACACGTGTATATGGATTTACATACTTAACATTTATACGTTTTTTTTATAATCTGGAGTAAAAACATTTTTATTTAAAATACCACAAATTAGAAAATGACAAACTTTTTAATATAATTTCTAGCTTAGAAAAATAATGCCAGAAATTTTACAGTTACTACCTACACTTAAAGCAGCTGAAATAGGTAAACAGAAACCCTATCTACTAACTAAATCCATGATAAATTATTAATAAATTTTCTTTTATTTAACTCCAAAATTCCTCTTTTTCTTTTAATCTGTCAATACAAATAGCTCACATCCAATCAAAAGGCTCCATCCTAAGAAGTCAAGGCTTTTTGTCAGCCTAATCCATTGCTTTTCTTCTTCCTGAAGCCACTCCTCCACCTAATGCAAAAAACTGTCGAAAAATTCTTTAAAAACATTGACACATCTGATAACCCCTCGATCGAAAGTATACTCCAACACACAGCGCACACAGACCCAGAAACATCCTTCTAAATTAGACTTATTATCTCAGGTAAAATTGTTCATAGTTTTCTTCGTTCTAACATTTTTCAGTTCATTTCTCACATCAGACAGCAACAACCAATCAGAGGCTCTAAAAGCCGTACGGATGATGGCAACCCTCACACACGGACACGGCGACGGTACCCACTCCGGGTCCGAAGTCAACTCTTTAACGCAACATCCAATCAGGTTACTCCCTCTCGCTCCGCGGAAAGGAGAAAAACCTCACACCACTCAAGTTCACAACATGCTACGATAAGCTGCAACCCATTGGGTGGTCAGTACAACCTCCCTAAGCCACTATTGGCCGAGAGAATCTCATGTTAAACTCTAAACTCTGATCATCAATAACTCTCTGTTTCCAAGTAAAGTTTCTGTTTCCACTTTATAATAGTAATTTTATTCTTGTAGTTTAATTTTTATTTCAATTTCTTCCTTCTTAAAAATTTAAAATGGGCAAGTTTTAAAGTAATATGTTCCATCACCCTCATGACAAGAGATAAAGCCCTGACGGGCTAGAGCTCCAAAATAAAAATCAGCTATAATTATCGAAACGAACAACACAATGCCACCTCTCAGTTCTGCATAGGAGATTGAGGACTGCTAACGAAGCCCAGTTGCCCCGCGAAAACGTCGTCAATTGGATAAATATTTGAAAACTGTATGGCTGCTCCTTATTAAGCCATCAGTCGATGGGGCTGGTGCAATATATTCGTTAAATAAAAAATATAATATTTTATAATATTTTTTTTCCATTTCGTAATCAGTTCTGATCCTTTGAAAATGTTTTTCTGATTTTCCAATTGTCAAGAATTCCCGAATTTTTTCTCATAATGTAAGTGTTTTAGTGTGCAATTCATGAAAAATAAAAAATTTAAAGTTTGCTGTATAAAAATTAAATTTAAAATAAAAAAAATATTCACATTATTTATAAATATTGACTTTTTTTTTTGCAAACGGCATTGATGAATTTCATACGTAGATTATAAAAGGGAAAAAATAAATTACGACTATTTTTTCTTTCTTTTCCCAATTTAAATTACTTAATTTAAAATATTTTTAAGTAAGCACAAAATTCATTCAGCAATGAATTTTTTGCTTAAATTTTTCCCAAGTACACTTTTATTATTTAATTTAATTATGTCTTGCAACTATTATTGCAGCGTGTAATATTCGTATCTTCTAAAAATTAATATTAATAAAGTATATTACATGTCCATTTAACTAAAAAGATATAATTTTTGAACATTATATCTTGAGAAAATACATCACGAAATAAGTGTTCCTTATATTATACTGACAAATAAGTTTTAATTCAGTTTTAGAAACATAATTATAGTAAAAAAATTAA
>BMAO01003276.1:0-18895 GCA_019973975.1 Trichonephila clavata | reverse complement strand
ATCTGTTTTGTAAAATAAATTTCTCAATTTTGTTTTGAATTTTAAAATAACAAATTTTGGTCGGAACAAATTTTTATTACAGAATGTACAACGTTAAAATGTTTTCGTTTTTATTTATTAACTAATACATAAAATCTATTATAATAATAAGTATGATATTGTATGTATACTCAAAATTATTTTCGATCTTCTGTGCTACAATAGTTCTGGTTTTAGTTATGAGTCTTTGTAGATGTTTTCTGTAGCTCATCTTCATTCATAAACTTATTGCGTTTGATCTCACAATCAGGGCATAACGGAGAATATTTGTTCCCCCTGAAAAGTCAGGTTAGGCTTTGGGCCCCCTAGAACGCTGCCCCCCCCCCGCGATGCGGGAGTGTACGTTACACCACTGCCCACAATTTATAGTCAACATTCGCATTTGACAGAAATAGTAACAAATAAAGTTGAAACCCTGATCGAACGCGTCTTAGGAAACTGACTATTAGGTTTGTTAACACATACAATATAAAATGATATTTAATGAAGACTACTTTGTAAGAGAAACAAGAGAAAAACTATGTAATTATAAACTATGCTACATCAATTATAAATTTTAAAAATTTAAAGAAATTGCATTAGTAGTTTTCACTGCAGTTAAATAAAAAATTAAAGAATACTTTTTACACTATAATATCCATTAATAGAAATTAATTTACAAATTTATTTATTAATTGATTAACTGTGTTAAATCAATAATTGGAGATTTTTAAGTCCATATGGGACTTATACATGAACGATGTAAATAATCTGAGATGTAGATTATTTCAGATAATCTGAGATGCAGTATTTCTATTCAAAAGCACAATCACAATTAAAAGAAATGATTTTTAGTCATCAAAACCAAAATAATTCAAGTGATTTAGTACATCATATAATATTTTCTGGGGAAATGTATGATTTGTAAAATAACAAAGCATAAAAAAAATATTCTACTTCATATCGACAAATCGAAGTTGAAATATGTCTTAAGCTTAGTAAGAATTATATTTTTGACTTTTTTCCTTAACATATGTTATTGTAAGAAGTGAAAAGTTTTCCATTAAATCAAATAAAAAATTAATTCTTTTTTCCCCCAACTTACTTGAACAATGTTTCAAGAAAAAAATGGTAGCTATTTTCTTAAAAAAGGTACATCAGTCTGGTATTTTTCTTGACATGTACTCAACTTCTAAGACTGTTGGCAACTCCATTCGATAATTCGAGTTCATCCTTTTTTTTTAAATAAAAAAAAAGTTTCGAAGACATTCGGGATGAAATCCTTTTTCGTATTTTCTTTCTTTTTTTTTTTTTGCCACTGTACTATAAAAAAGGGATTTTTACAATAAAATGAAAGAGCAACATTTAGGTAAATAAAGAAAGTAAAGTGCCACATGCTAGACAATTCCGTAAGTTAAAATTTATTCAAATGAATTAAAATAAATCTTAGGATCTGCAATTGCTCAATTTTTTAATTAATGCTTGTTTCAATGAACGTTAACCTATGTACAAAATATATTTGCGTATTATATCACACTTTTAAAAAATTACGAAATACAATATTAGTAGGATTATTCTATTCTATTAGTGAGTTAGCTTTCACGAAACGAATATGATGATCAATCTACTTAGATGTTTGGCCAGTTTCATAATTTTGGTGGAAGCAAGTTGGTATTCAACAAATAGATTTCACCTTCACAGATTGTAATTATAATAAAAAAAGTTAATAAATTTTTAAAACTCTTCTTTAGTTTCGGCTATCAATTCTGAATTCAACAAATAACATTCGAATCAAAATCACAAAATTGTGTTTTCTATAAAACAAGATGTTAAAATCAAAGCATATTATGTACTAGAAGTTTGAAAAACTTACTTTTTATTATAGAAATATTTCTTGATATTTGAGACAACCGTATACGTAGATTTATATTACACAAAAACACACACAAATATATATGTTGTGTTTCAAACTTTTAACTCGTAATAATCAGGTACTATGTAATCTACTAAATGATTGCAAACTACTAGAATACCTCCGACCCCCATTTGATGAAGAATGGCTCAAACTTTTAGTTTACATCCTTTTATCAAAATATTTATTTCACGTGACAGAAGATAAAAATGGTGAAATACTATTTTTTTTTTAGCATGACTTCATAAATTTTATTATAATTTGGCAACAAATTTAATTTCAAATAACTTTATATTATTTTTCATGTACAATTTATCCATGTCTTGAGAAAAATAATTAATTTAAACATATTTGACTTTGGTTATAAATACTTTATTATTAGAGGGATACATTTAAAGTTAAGTACTTATTTCTTTTTCTAGTATATTTATTACTATCACTTGCCCATTTGTTTGTATAAGCATCGTATGACGAAAAAATACAGCGTGATTCATAAAAAAGTATACACTTTCTAGATGCTGAAAAAATCAAAGAATCAAATACATGCACTACCTCAATGAATCGTAAGATTTTGTATATATGAAATCGCTTCACTCCAAAACCGTTCAACCGATCACTATGGAAATTGGCATGCATATGTATTATTTTGTGAAGAAGTTTATTGTGCTATCCTTTTTGTTGCAGCTTTCCCACCAGGTGGCGCTATTTTAAAGCAACTTCTGCACCGTTCAATCAATCACCAAGTTGCCAACTTGGCTCTATCCCCAACATTTCGCTATGTTTCTATTGAATTGCCAATATAATGTAAGGAACGGCGTTGCTTGCGAATATTATAATTTTAACATAAAATAAATACAACATAAAGAATTATTAACGTATTACACATCCAGATATAAATTATTTACATGATTTTAAGCGTTCATTGCACAAAATTTATAACAATGTGTTCCTTTTGTTGAGAAGAGATTAGCTTAGGAAAGTGTTTTCAAAAATCGACCCACAAGAGAGTTACAATGCGTTATAAATAAAAAAAAAATCTTTTTTATCAGCTATTAGATCTACAGACTCAAAATGTATCTAATATGCTTTTTTTGTTTAGTTGATTTATGCAAAAAACTTTTTGTTTTGTTTAATTTTCAATCAGGCCGCCAATCCGGTCTAAGTTGTTAGTTATGCTGACTGCGGTGCAATAGTGCCTGGGTTGGAATCCCGGAGAGAATATATATATATATATATAGATATAAATTATTTACACTATTTTAAGCGTTTATTACAAAAAATTTGTAACAATTCATTGCTTTTGCTGAGCAGAGACTAGTTTAGGAATGTTTTTTTCAAAAATCGACCCACAAGAGAGTTACGGAGCGTTATAGATTTTTAAAAAAAATCCTTTTTACCAGTTATCAGACCCTGAAGACTTAAAATTGAACAAATATGAGTTTTTTTTGTTCAGCTGAGGTGTCTTAAAAGCTATTTTTTGTTGTTTAATTTGCAATTCATGTAAAATTAACTCATTGGAAACTTCGTTTTATCCTTCTCCTTCAATCTGTATTGTTTAATTTTTCAATTCACCCCTGCGAAGAACGGATGTATCAGCTAGTTTCTTATAAAATAAAACTTCAAAAAGTGTAATTATCTGCTAAATTGTAATTTGCTCTGTTACATAATATATTGGAGCTGAAATGAAAAAAATTCTCCCATATTACTTCAATATCCTCATGGTACTTCTTAGAGCGAAAGTGAATAAAAGCTATCTGTCAATCTACTTTCCAAATGAGCTAGCCCCTTTCCCTTAAGTATCTTTGGAGGACCCCGATAATTGGAAAAAGCGCTCATCAATCTAAACGAAGCTAATAAGGGACGTATCGAAATATGTTCAAACACTGCCTAACGACACTTGAAAACTTGTTAACAGCATAGTAGTGACTGTTGGAAAAATAACACTGAGGTTTCTGAAAACTAAAGCAGGGACTCTATATTACTTTATTCATCATACAGAATTCTCCTTGTGAATTCTCTTTATGCTACTTAATAAACAGAATTCGAGATTTTGATCGAATTTGGAATGGTAAAACGTTCAAGTTTAAATAGATCTACTCATAAACACAGATTTCAATCGTATAAAAGTAATCATTATTATGTGGGATAATATTGGATCTATTTTTTCCCTATTACATACTAAACCAAATCATTTAAAAAATAAAATTAAATTTCGAAGACAATATAGTATTATACTAGAAACTGTATTAGAATAAAAAATATTTAATTATAACAATTTAATGAAAAAAAATAGAGTGTTATTTATTAATAATTCATATTACGAACTAAAAAAAAACAATTTTCACATCCTTTCGTAACTTATAAAACCTCTATTTATCTTTAACTTATTGAGAAAATATGAAGTTTAAGTCCACAGTATTAAAAGAGGTGTTACATTACTTCTCGTAAATATATAAGGTTTCTTTTTATTTGAAGCATATCTGTAAAAAAGTATTTAAGAAATTCTCTTAAAGGAAAAATGCATTTGTGGGGCATTTTACACGAAGTATACTTACTTTCTACGCTTTAACCATTGACAAATCGAGTTTTTAGAATTTTTATACATATGCAGAAAAAATCGGTTCGAGATCGAAGAAAGAGTACTTTCGAATAACAGTTAAAAAAAAGACATTTTTTAATACTATTTAAGAACTTTTTGCTTTACAGTAGAACGTCGTTTTTCCGAACTTTTATTATCCGGAGTGTCAAATATCCGGACCAGTTTTTTTTGTACTTTATATGAATACGTTGTCGAACAGAAAGTGCTCGAACAAAAACGACGAAAAAAGTGTTGCTGCTTTTGCTAGAAAGCTAAATATGAAGGATGCTTGCTACATGGTAGCAGAAACGTGGGACTCCCTCGACAGACAGAGCCTGAAAAATTCATGGAATAAGCTGCTGCCATATTCAGAAGGCGAAAAATATTTCAATGACGACCACAGGAAGGAGAATACCGACTTTGCCCAATTGATTCCAGGATTTCAAGAATGAGATGAAAAAGATGTAGAAACCTGGATGGCATGCAATGCAGAAGACTGTGGATTTCAAATGCTAAATGATGACGAGATTGTGATTTCCGTTCAAGAAGAATCCGACTCTGTCGACGTTTACCGATATTGTTGTTGTCCGAAGACGAGGGCAACAACAGCAACAAAAATAGCGAGGATGCATCAAATGTTAACGCGTTTCTGCTTTAGAGACTGCTAAAGAGTGATACGAACAACAATCAGAGTGCTGCTCAAGAGAATCAGAGACATTGCAACGAAAAAAAGAAGGTGTACAATGGTATAGCAAAAAAAAAGTGATTATTTACCACAATAAAGGTAAATTTGCCACATTTTGCACTTATTTTGCTTTTTCTTCAAGCACGTATCCCGCATGTGATAATTTTCAATATTCGTATAGTGTCAGGTATCATTATACTCGATCGCATTCAGTTTTCGGTTATCCGAACAATCGCGTATCCGAACGGTGTCCGCTCCTAATTGATTCGGATAAACGACGTTCTACTGTATTTTATTATTTTTTTTTGGCAATGTTCATCTTTCATAGTTTAAACACAACCAAGTACAAAGCCTCAATCCAGGAAGTCTTAATTAGTTGATAAATATCGCTGAAAGGGAAAAAAAATTCTTTTATTACACACTACGGAGTAATTAATTTCCTATATGAGTACTTCATTGTTAATACAGAATCACATAGAAGGCATCTTATTTACATTAAAATGTTTTAAAGTATGTTACATATTTTTCTAAAATTTAATTTCTGATTAATAAATTATAAAATCATCTAATACACATTCCACATAATTAAAATTGCTTTAATATCAGTTTCTTAAGAAAAAAATTGAATTTTTAAAAATTCTTATGTTTTTTTTATTTTACTTAAGAATAAAAATTTTCTTTACAGAGATATTTAGCAATTTTAATTTTAATCGAAAAGTTTTTTGGAGTTTTTAATTGAACATTTTGTTACAAAACATAACACAAAACTGATAACGATCAGTAAAGTTACTATATATTTGAAGAAAACATATAGTAATTTAAAAAATGTTCTTATGTACACTTGGAGCAATTTGTACAGGAATTAGCTACGAAAATATTTAGGTAAGAATAAATATCGTCTGCTTTCTAATTTACCTTATAAATGAAATCTATATTACATTTTCCTAAAAGAAAGAAAATTATGATTCTGATAATTTTTCAAACTTATGTATTAACTATATTTTGTGGTACTAATGAAAAGTTTCCATGGAGACGAAACTGAATATTCCTCCTGTAAAATCTACGTGACAAGCATAAATTTTAGTTACAATATAAACATCAAAATATTTAAAACTATAATATTTAAACTATTCAATAAATATAATTTCATATATAGAAGCTATTTTTATATTCACACAATTTTCCTTTTTTCTGATTCACTATTAAGAAAAGTAATTTATGTTAGCTAAAAAAAATACCTCATCAAAAATAATCTTAGCAATAGAACATTTTTCTGGCTGTATTCGTTTGTCGGCCTTTTGGATCTGCTCCTTGACCCGAGGGTAGTATTACAAAACAGCTTAAGTTTTCACGATTAATTTTTAAGAATTATAGTTAAAAGCTGCACATTTATCATTTAAAATATGTCTCTGTTAGAAATTGGTATGTAAATCCATTAAACAAAAATGATGTAAACATAAATGTATTTTCCCTCATAATAATTTTTTGCTGACTTAAAAGGGGATCATTTTTTTTATTTAATATTTTGTTATTTGTTACTACTACTTTCTTAAAATATAAATTTATCTTAACTGAAAAAATTTTGGTTTTAAATTCAAAGAAGAGTAAACAAAAAAAGGGAAAAAAACACTCGCATACATTACCAAAAGTCAAAAATACTTCACAATGAATTAAAATAATAAAAATAAACAATTAGAATAAATCCCTTGTTCGTTAAAAAAGTACAGGATTATTCATAATTCCATCTCGGGTTTAGAAGTGTTGTGGTAAAACAACTAAGACAAATTCAGCAACATTTGAAAGAATACAGAAACTATACGGTTTCATTCGCATAATTCACAGAATTCTATGCATGAAACCAGGGTTACATGACATGCATCAAATGCGGTATAGTACAATTTCTGCCACACTCTATTATCAACATAGTGCTATCAATGTTATTGACAGCACGTGTTTACTTCACCGTTGTTAACGGAAAAAAACTTGGTCTTTTATGCAAGACCAAGTTTTCGCA
This sequence comes from Trichonephila clavata, assembly GCA_019973975.1. Classification (NCBI taxonomy): domain Eukaryota; kingdom Metazoa; phylum Arthropoda; class Arachnida; order Araneae; family Nephilidae; genus Trichonephila; species Trichonephila clavata. The sequence continues at coordinate 11,688 of BMAO01003276.1, read as the reverse complement.
CCACCTTTCCCGCATAATGTAGCAGAACTGTCTGTAAGACTAACATGTTCTGTTAAAAACGTTGATAATACCATGTTGAATAGAGAGTGCCAGAAACTGAACTATCACATTGATATATGATGTGCAGCCAAGAGGCTTCACTCATAGAACACCTGTGAATTATGTGAGTAAAACTTGAATTCTTTGTATATTCTTAACAGTTATTTTAGCTGTATTTGTCTAAGGCTTTTTTCCTTACAAAAGCGTTTCGAAATCCCGGAGGCAAATATGAATAACTTCATATTAACCCGACACTTAACGCGCGAGAAAAAAATTACCTTAACTTCACGTGCCCAAAGGTGTTTACATTCTGTTTTTACCCTAAAATTTGCATACATAGGTGAAAAAGGAAGAAAAGTAGGACATATAATTTGTTTATTACACTTTTCACAAGTAAATTTAGTTTTTCTGTTCTTTTTACTACAGCATTCAGTAAATTGTCTATACACTCCTTTAGTCTTCGTCGAGAGTGAGTATGACGTTTTCACTGGGTCTTAATTTACTTTTTAAAATTTCGTAGAAGTAATGCTTGTTGGGTTTTTCCTTTTTTCTGTTAATCGAAATCCACAACACTTCAGAAACCAGGGTTTGGTTCGATGTTTGCTAGGTGGTTTCTGACTACTTATCGAAATAATTTGAGCATTTATAGTCGCAATGTTCACCATCCTAAAAAATATTGTCATAGGCTAACGATTAGATTTTCTAGGCATTGAATATGTTGCGGTCATTTAATCAAGGCCGATAATTGCTCCCTCATCTTAATTATCTGGATATATTACAGTAGAAGAATCATGCTATTATACTTTTCATCATTCGATTCGTCCTCTCTATCCCCGCAAAGAGTCTTTCTTCATCAGAAAATACTGGTGTACTATATCTATTAAATTTCTTCAATATTACACTTTTTCATCAAGACTACAATAATACTTAATTGCATAAGAAAGATTTTAAAGTAATCTCCTTCGCTTAGAAATTTAACTGCGATTCACGCGCATGGTATAACATACCCGAAGAGGTGATATCAAAAATATACCTTTAGAATTCGCCTATAAGCTAAAGCCCCTCAAAGGATATGACCTTAAAGTAAGCTACACAAAAATCTATTCATTTTCCGAAAAAGGTTTAGATGGAATCTTGAAAAAATGAGGCGGTGGGTATGACATAACCTGCGCGTGAATTGCCGGGTTAAAGAATTTTTTCTTTCGAAACGAGCACGAATCTAAGTACGTACATATTATATGAAACACAAAACAATTAAAGATAAGATTTAAGATAAAGGCAAAACGATGTAATTAATAGGAAAATAAGTTACTTTAAATAATTATAAAAGAAAACTGAAAACATGTTGTAATTATTATTTTTTCAAAGAAATTTAATTAATGCAATTTTTGGCAGACTAAATTATTGACACATTAAACAATAAAAATCTGAAAGCTGTGTTTGCAATTTTAAATACGTAGTTAAATATTTTATATAGTAACAGAAGTTGAAGTTTTAAGTAAACATATAGATATCAAAGCAATCTTATATTTTCAATTAAAATTTCCAACGTGTTTAAACTTAGAATAGCGTTGAGTTCAATCACCCACATTAGCACTACATCTGTGGCATTGCTTTAGGGTAGGTTGAAGTGAAGATAACGCGAAATATTGAAAACTCCAATTTTACTCATTCTAAACTCTACCAAATTCATTTAATATATTTCCACTTCTAGCGGATGATCTTGATGTGCAGTTCTAACTGTAGAGATAGGACCATGAATAATAAACCTTATATGTAAATATTACCCGCTAGTACTGTGTCATTGTTTGAGGAGTTTTAATGATATAAACAATGGAAAAATGTTGGAAATATTTTGAGGTTAATTAGGAGCTTAATTAAAGATATCAGCAATTAACACAATGCAGCAGTTTTTTGTTTTATGTTAAATCGTCACTCTTTTTAAGGAACATAGCAGAATATTTACCTAACAAAGCATATAAAATATTTATTAAGGCAGTGAAACATTCAAATGTATTAATACTTTAATTAATCTAACATTTAACACATTTCAATATTTTTTTTATGTGTGAAGATAAATTTTATATAGAATAAATTCCATTTGGAAAATTACCAGATTAAAATATTAGAAATATGTTAATATAATGAATTACTTTATTTGAACTGTTGCTAAGCAGCATCTTTTCATTTTCATAAATCTATTACAAAAATTATTAAATAATTAATTATTCTATTATAATTATATTGGAATAAGATTTTTTTAATGGTACTTAGCATTTTGTATAAATTGATAATAATTCTTAATACTTTGTAGTTTCAAAATTAATATTTTAAAAAGTGACTGGACATTATCTCAATACGTATATGTATATACACAGGATAGAGGCAATATGTTTTCACTCACCGAAGCGTAAAATTGAGTGAGTGAATATTAACGTCACACCGTTAAGCTACACGAGGGCTTTTGGCGACGAACCTCGTAATTTTGAACCATGGTCAAGTGGCGAGAACGACACCTGAGCTGGCACCCCCTCTCCTAACTACCACACCACAACAACGGGAGGAAGTTTGAGTTCTCGACAGATTTAACGTGCATCGCTCTCCTATACGGCGGGTCTTTAGTTGTATTAGGCTAGTAAAAAGGACGCGCCTGTCATGATCCGATACCCTGACCACTTGGCTGCCGCGGCTACAGCATGAAGTGGAAGGAATCGAATGATATCGGAGGAGCACCTTTTTTTAAAATGATTGTATCCATAATAAAAAACGATAGGTATAAATTAAACAAAATATTGGGGCAGTTTTGTTCAATTTATATATATATATATACATATACTCTATCATATTTTTCTGTGCAACTTTTTTTTAAAAGAATCAAAAGTGAGATTACTTGTCTCAATTCTCATAACAACCTAAAAGGTTATTCAGCCAACTTGCATCTATATTTAATCCGTTGATCTCATACAAGAAAAGCTTTTCTCACAACTATACCTCAACTAAAATACAACGAACAATTTCTCGGTAAATGCATTTTTCCATTGAAATTTCTCAGCTGAAAAAGATTTCTAAAAGTCAATATCCGTAGCAATAAGCATTTTCTTTAAACTGTGATCGAACTTCAAATCAATAAATTCAAGCTGGAGCTCCCCAGGTGTTGTATCATTATCAGCAGTGTGACGGGTCTATCCACGTTAATTTCATAAACTAATCCTCTTGGGTAACTTTGGGGCCAGCATTTATTCTATTTCACAGCCTCTTCGGGAAAAACACGAGATAGTTATATGCTAATTAGTTCGACTATATAAAGTCTAGATTTAGTAAGGGTGAGAGAGAGAGAAGGAATTGCCAAACTAAATGTAAGTATCGTCTACGGATCACTTCAACGAGCTTTACGCGTATTTGATAATATTATAGCAAAGTATTAGATTAATCATTAAAGGAATCAAATTAAGTACTGACCTGAGGTTAGCAAGAGTTCGTCTCCTTGTCAATTCTGATAGCTGAGATTACTTAGACGGGAATATTAGATTTGAATGCTAGAATTGAATGTTAGATTTGAGTATCAGGATTAATCTAGGTATTAGATAATCACTCCAGGGTTTCCACTTATAGATTTAATTGCGCTTGCTAATTGTTTGTCTGTCTACAATAAATAATTATTGTTATGGCTTTTGTTGGTGATGATATGTTTTCTTCCACACCAGACGCGCCGGGCAATGTGAACCCAGTCCAAGATAGGACTGGGGCACGACAGCAGTATTGGAATAACAGAGCAAATTGATCTTAAGCTCAATTTTCTTGAAATCCTGAAATCTTTTGGCGTCATCCTTCAAACTCTCTGCAGATTATCTCTTAGTAGAAACATCTTCAAGTATTTTGTTTCCTTAACAGTGAAGAAACATAAAAGTAATCTTTGATTGCGCAACGGAAAGAACCTTCGATTCCGTGTGGTTTTCCAAACTGTCTTGGAAAGCCGAATAAAGCCTAGTTGCGGGCCATTAGTTGCCTACCCCTGAAAAAGAGGAGACAACTACTGACTCACTCATCATGAGTTCTACAGAACTATTAGACGTACAGACTTGAAATTTAGCAAATATGTTCCTTTTGTTGAGTAAAGTTCCGCTACGACTGGTTTTGAAGTAATAGGCTCTCAAGAGTATAGAGAAGCGTTATAAATAAAAAAAATTAGTGTTCCTTAACTTGTTAGGACCACAGACTAAAAATTTGACAAATATTTTTTTTTTCTTCAGTAGAGATTCGCTAAGAACAAATTTTGCGTTAATTGACTTCTAAAGTGGTTTTGCGAGGACGTTATAAACAAACCTGCCGCGATTTTGAACCTTTAGATTTACAGAATTGGGTGATTATGTTTCTTTCGTTCAGTTGAGGCCCACTAAGAACGGGTTCTGAGTTAATCAATTTCTAATGGGGTAGCGGGGATTTTTGAACTAACAGAGAGAACAATTGACAATTATGCTACTTTTGTTGGAAAGAGATTCACATTGAACGAAATTTGTCCCCTCAGGGGGCTCACCTTCTTTAGGTGAGTACGGGTGTCACAATCCCGAGGTGCCCTAGTGATCTTTTCCTTTTCCCACGGGGTTTACTGTTTTTGGTAAACACGGGCTTCACGAACCCGGGGTACCCTAGTGATCCTTCTCTATTTTCGACCCTATTTCTTCTCATTCAATTCTTTCTTTCTTTCTCTCTTCCCGTCTAGACCACAGATATTAAAACAAATGTTTGGCGCAGTATAGCCGAAATCGGCTCTTGCGCCAATAAACCCCAAAAGCAATAAATCAATCAATGAACGAAATTTGTAGAAATTGACTCGCAAAATAGGTTACGAGGGTGTTAATGATAAGTAATTTAGAAAAGTTAAACCTACAGACCTGAAATTTGACATACACGTTTCTTTTGTTAAATAGATTCCCTAAAAATGGGTTTTACATGAATCGATTTTGGTAAATGGGATTGCAGGGTCATAAAATTTAAATATACTTCAATTTTAGAAATTTAAGTCGCGTCCATTTTAAATCAAGGGGCGAGAGATGTAAGAATATTGTTCAGTACAATTGAAAGCTAAATATATTAAGACTTAGATATGGAGAACTTAAAAATAATGTTTCGTCATATAACACCATGACATACCCAGTGAAATGAGTGGGTAATTGCTAATATATATAATGTAATTATGTCTTGACTCCTGGATATACATAAAAATACATTGGCGTACGATTTTGGTTTTTTAAAGTTAGGGAGTTAAATTCAAGAATTCCCAATAAAATTAATTAATATTTAAAAATTAACTATTTATAGTTAAAGTTAAATGTAGAAAATGCATTACATTGTTTATGAAGTAAAAAATAAATGAAATTTTAATTAGTGTTATAAATATTTATAAAAAAATAAATCACACATCACTACAACTGTATTCTAAAAAAATTAGAAATACTATTTCAATAATATTCTAATTTCCTGCACATAAAAAGTCTTAACTACATTTTAAACCTCTTGTAAAATAGTTGTCTTTACATTTTTCAGGCAAGTCTATCAAATATTAGAGCTAAAAAATTAAATATGTTAAGATACTTTGTATTTTTTATCTTCTGAGGAATAAAATATATTTAACATGATCTCATAAATTTTAAAATGATATGTATAATTAACTAGATATTATTCTATATAAAATGGAAAATATTAAATTTGCATTCATAAATATCTTACCAGCTATTTCCTATTTTGAAAGAATTTCCAGAAACCGGACACGTCCAAAATGCCTCTTGTTAAAAATTAAATATATTCTCACCATTGGAAGGCCACGGATAAGAAATTGAAAAATAATAATTCTGAGTTTTTTCAATCTTTTTACGAGTTGTATGTCGAGTAACTAAAGCAAGCATATATATATATATATATATATATATATATGTTTTGTTTTATACATCTTTCCATATCTAAAGTAAGATACCAATATTAATTGCAAAAGGGCAAAAAGAAACATGATGACAAAAGACAAACTTCAATCAAGAAAGCAGTCCTTGCAACACGAAATTGAACAGTACAGATTAACTTCAGTAGTATACTGAGAGGTTTTGCTTTCCTAGAGACGTGGACTAGAATAAGTAATCGACAACCATACTTGTATCGGGGAGAAAAAATACTTTAGTTATTTGTTGTTCCCTTTTAACACTAATAATAACCTGAATCACATCTTCTTAGTTGTATTTGGTACCCTTCGGCAATTTAGTTTTATAGGGCTGAGGGTTTTACTCTTTGATTGCTAACATCTCGATGAATTGCAGTAATCGGAAGTAATTTACTTTATGAGAGTCCTTATTGCAGAACAGTAATTTTCTGGTTTTTAAGCCTTCTGCTGTAGTGCATCGGAAAATCATAATTGTGTTATTTAAATATTGAACTGCACGGGAACTTGGAATTATAAAAAAATTAAAAGATTTATATGAAAATTCACTAATAGTTATTTCAGTTGAGAATAACATATTATCTATCTATGTATCACCTTGTATATTTTTTGTACTCGTTACAAATCATTACTTGAAAATACATAAAAATTCTTATTAAGTTTTTAGTGAATTAAATCATAGCGTCATACAGAATTTATCTTTTTCCAGTAAATAATCTTAGTTAATAATTAGATAATAGTTTATCATTTGATTAGGTTAACATTAGATTAGGTAATGTAAGCTTTCTTATTTTCTCATCATACCCACCAGAAGAGTAGTTAGGGGCACAATACTTTTTAACTTTTTGCAATGCCTCATTTTTCATGGATTTTTATAGACGGAAACCTGTTATTTGATTTGAACTTATTTACTCTTATTATTAAAGAATGGAATCTACAATTGAAATTATTTTTTTTAAAATTATACTAACATTTATGTTTTGTCTTACTTATCTTGTTGAGAATGGAATATTGCATTAATTGAGAGTTGTGTTAGCGTGATCCCATGTTTCTGATATAAAATTTGCTCAATGGCAATGTACTATTGCTTCACAATGGTGACTTGCTTGGCCATTAGCTCTACCGTTCCTTATGGACGCACGCAAAGCCATTTTATAATATAATAAAGCCCAATTACATGTGATACTTGTATCAACCTGTAACTCATTAAACACATTTTTTTGTTTCTCAGTGATCATATCTATGACTTGATCGGTCGTTATTTACGATGTTGCACTCTGGGAGCGAATTTTAACAAGTCGTTGAAAACGAATGGTTATTATGTTCGAAGTTATCATGCTAATTGACTCTTGTTACTATTTGTATTGCCTCCCATGATGCACCTACATCCTAGTAATCACTTAGTGCCGTTTATTGCACCCCTGTATCAAGTTAGAATAAATATCATTTATTATTTAAAGTCGTTTCTTTCTGTTGATCTTTACCCCCTTCTACGTTCTAACTTGGAATGCTGTATTTAGATGTTTCACTGTGTACACTAGTGTTTCTCAAGCTGTGGGGTGCTCTCACCTAGGGGAGAGTGCGATAACACAACACGAAGGACGCGAGTTTATCGAAACATTTAAAACAAAAGATTCTTTAAAAATAATTAATCTAAAGGAAGGAAAATAAAATTACATTCTGACATAGTAAAAAACTATGTATTTGGTGTAATTAATTTATCAATACTAACTGCATAATACTTATCCTATTAACTATTATGCAAACATAGAGTTTATATCCTATTACTCAAAAGTAACTTTCTTAAAAGTAACTTTCTTAAAAGTAACTTTCTTAAAAGTAACTTTCTTAAAAGTAACTTTCTTAAAAGTAACTTTCTTAAAAGTAACTTGCTTAAAAGTAACTTTCTTAAAAGTAACATATACAGAATTTAACACTTATCTTGATAAATAGTACGGTTTAAAATTAAGGTAGCTGTAGTTTATTATTGCATTCAATACATTGTTATTGTATGAGGAAGAGACATGATGAAAATTATGGTTGAATACTGGGTCGCAAATATTGAAAGTTGAGAAGCAGCCAAACCGGCAAGCTTCATTTGTCTTATGTGTCAAAGACAACTCCTTGATTTTCTTCTTGGTAATTTCTTTAAAATAAAAAACTAAAATCACAATATTGTTATTCGCAAGAGAAAAAAATATTATTTTGTTGTTCAACTTTTGTATATTTTTCTTAAAGAGACATGGCACGATTTATAAGAAAGCCTTTGGTTTAATGGTTTACATAATTTGTTTGCTTGTAATTCATTTATATGTATTTCGTCAGAGAGTGTCTGTACTCAAAATGCTATAAAAAATAAATATGCAATTTTTTTAAAGAAAAATTGAAACATTTAAGAAATTTGGCTGACCGATCAGCTGATGATCTAACTGACCAATATGCATGAAATTTCCTTTAGAAGTAAGTTGAAATATGCATAGCAAAAGATGGTATGGAATTCGGTATAACATGATTGATATTCATACACTACTTTTTGTGAATGGTTATTGAAATTTCTCTCTCTCTCTCTCTTTGAAAAATGCATAAATTTTAGATTCTACTATTTTTTGGAAGACAAATATTGATTGGATTCAAAATTTCCTAACAACTTTTGATACATGTATAAATAACAATAATAAGTAAAAATTTCAAAGCATTTGGTAAAATATTTTTAAAAAAAGCCTCAGTATTTCAAAGGAAATTAAAAGAGATTTTTTTCCTACTAAGATAAATCCATTTTAAGTTTTTATTTGCCATTGAGTGTGTATAGAAACGTACATAAATGTTAAGATTTTATACCTTAGAGCTTTCGAATTTTGCGAGATTATAGAAAATTATATAAAGAACAATTTACGCTAAAAATATATTAAAAATTTTAAGAGATTTTTGTCATTTGAAGCGTTCTGTGTCCCTTTACTTAAAAATAATTGCATTAGCAATCTGCTTTCTTTCATTATCTTCATTTGTGAAATTAATTAACTTAGCTTTAATTTTATTGATTAACTAAAATTCCCAAACTTCACATAGTAATCATATTTTAAACTGTACAGAGTTATTGACAAATGATATAATAATTTTTAATCATGAACTAATATTGTGTAATTCTCCTAATTTCCATTTCCTTTGAAGAAATGGAAGTCTATTTAAAGTCAATTTAATGAATTTGTAAATATTACGAAAAGAAGTAATATAAAAAAAATCTTAAGGCAATTTCTACTTTCAATGGATGAATAGAAAGTATTTTATGAACGATTGAGAATTTGTTTATTTATATATATATACAAATATATATACATTCGACTCTCAATAATTCGAAGTTGGAGGGACCAATGAAAAACTTCGAATTAGCAAGAGAGTAGAAAAAAACTCCCAACATACACGAAGTACTTTTCTAACACATTTAAATTTGAAACTATGTAATAAAACAACAATCATACATATATATAAAATTATTTTAATGTATATTTTAAAAAGTATATACACTGCTGGCCACCGTAAATGCAACACCAAGAAAGACAAGAGATAGCATAACAAAATTTATTTTGTAGATAACATGTTGACCAAGTATCAAATGATTAAATTTATAGACTTCTGTGAAGTGTGGTTCCTGCCAAAATCAGTAGCCAGAGTAGCGGCCATTGTTGGAGATCACCGCTGCCACACGCCTCGGCATTGATTCAAAGAGACTTTGGATGTGTTCTTGCGGTACAGTAGACCAAGCAGCCTCCACAAGTTGAAAAATTTGATCTGGTTGTGGCAGCTGGGAGTGTAATCTGGGTCAATCGTTGAGCAACCATTGGCCACATGTTTTCTATCGCTGAAAGATCCGGACAGCAAGCCGGCCAGATAAACAATTCAATCTGGTGGTTGACGAAGAACCTTTGGACAATGTGTTCCACGTGTTGTTGCGCATTATCCTGTTGAAATATGGCTGTGGCCAAACCCTGAAGGACAACTGGCTCCAACACCTCGGAGATGTAGCGCTGGCTGTTTAAATTACCGGCAATGCGTACTAGAGGACAGCGAGAGTGATATCCAATATCACCTTATACCATAATACCCGGTGCAGGACCAGTGTGGCGGTGCATAACGCAGCTGTTCAGCATCCTCTCTCCACGGTGTCTCCAGACTCGAATCCGAACATCGTGGTGTTGCAGACTGATGCGTGACTCGTCAGTAAAGACAACTTCATTCCATTCTGCCGCCCACATCCTTCTTTCATCGCACCATTGGCGGTGGAGACGTCTGTGGTTCTACGTCAAGGGTAGATCACGCAATGGACGCCTTGCGGACTGACCACTGTGCTGTAAACGGCGTCGAATGGTACGCGCAGACACTGAATGATGCGTTACAGACTCAATGTGCTGTGCTATGGTTCGTGATGTGACTGAGCAATCCGCCATTTCCATGCGCACAATTTGCCTGTCCTCACGTGAAGTGGTGCATTGAGGTGGATGCGATCGACCACATCTGTACGTCGTACCCTCCTGCATCCAACGGTCACATAACCTCATTACATTTGTTTGGTTTCGTCCAACACGACTACCGTTCGATTTACATTCTCTGTGATAAAACGATAAACATACACAGCCACAGTTTCAGCTTACAGTTAAGTTAGTGGTCTTTGCTGGAAGTGGAAGTAGAAATTCTAAAAAATACATTGTTTAAAGTGGTTATTAAATTAACTGATTTCATTTTGTTTGTAGTGTTAATCATATATATCATTTATACATATAATCTTACACTTGGAACATTTCTCACAGTATTAAATATTTCATATTAACTAATATTTGTGTTCATAGTTAATGAATATTATTAGTTTATTTCAATACATGTTCTGTCAATCTCCAGCGTTATAAGATACGATGTGTAATCACTGATTAAAATGTATTTATTGTAAAAAATTGAAGATGCAATTTTGTAGAAAAGAATTTTCTGTAAAAAAAATTATTTATTAAATAAAAATATAAAATTGAAATGAAATATTCAGTTAATATGTCTTCCGGTCCGTATTTTTTAGAACTCTTTCATTTCTTTGAAATAGTTGATTCATTCATTCTCGTTGTGTATATACATATGCCTTAAGTGGAAGAGACAAATCAATAATTGATATTTTAAGAAAATTACATTTTTCTACTGCGTTAAATTAAGTTTAATGTTGATTTTTGTGTAATTATATATTTGCAAATTTACTTCAATAAATAGATATTTGACACTCATTATATAATTAAATTACCTCTAAGTCTTATAATATTTGAAGTGTTCTAATAGTAAGTATTCACGTATTACTTTTTTAAATTTCATTTTATTTTTTCTCTTATTATGTGTTCATAGTAAATAATTAAAAATCAAAAATGAAATGTCAGCATCTGTAGTTATTCCTTTAGATGTATCTAATTCTTCGATTTCGCTGTGTTACTGGATTGAAGCCAAAAACTCATTGCTTTACAGAGTCACAATTTTTTTTTTTTAGTCTTGCTTACCAAACTTCACATAACTTTAAGAAGGTTAATATATTTTCTTATTCAAAACACCAGACAAAGCAGTTCTGAGTTATTTATTTACTTTCCCTTTCTTTATTTATGAAAAATGATCTACAAATGGCAACAAAAAAAGTCTTTTCAGTCTTTTTCAAACTAAGAAGTATTTTGGAATACACGCATAAACTTCTTTTACAAAAAAAT
>BMAO01003275.1:0-22060 GCA_019973975.1 Trichonephila clavata | reverse complement strand
ATATATATATATAATAAAAAAAAATATATATATATATATGTGGGAGACAACAAGGTCTAAAGCATTTGTCTTTCTTCTGATTTATTTAAAACTTAACAACAATTAATCAAAGAAAATAGCTATTCTAAGTTCTAATTTCTAACAAATAGATTTCCATGATGTGACGACAGGAACGCCTGCTCGCGCACCTCAGTCTCTTTTTCTCCTCTTCTCCAGCCAAAGTTTTTGTTTCACATTGGATCAGCTGCGCCTGCGCGCGAAGACTGCGTGCTTTGTTTTGTTGAGAGATTCAGTTGGATGACGACTCCACAACCACCGATTCCACAACGGCCAGCCTGACCGTACGCTGTCCGCAGCGGTACTTGATTCTTTTTTTTTTTTCATGGAGACCAGAGGAGAATCTGAAACATACAAAAAACACGGAACAGACAAGGACTATACAACAAATACACAAAGATTTAACATAGCATAATTTTGCTGAATTAGACAGTTTCTCCCACATCTCATATGGTCTGCTGCTGTGGATGTAGTATTGGGTCCTTCATGCAGTCCAATTTTTCTGACATCATATCGATCCTTAGGTTTTACTTTTACGACTTCATAGGGACCAAGGAACTTAGGCCTCAGCTTCAAGCCAGTTCCAAACTGTGTCCGTTGGATGGCGACGATATCTCCGATCTCATACTGGTACGCCTTTTTCCGTTTCTTATTAAAATTTCGACAGTTTTCCTCTTGCATCTTCAGAATGTTTCGCTTGGCTTCCTCCCGAATTTTTTCACGATTTTCGGTGAATATCTCCACGATTTCCTCTTCCAATAGTTTTAGAATTTCAAGATCTTGTTTGGTCCTCATCTTTACTCCGGTTAAGAGTTGAAACGGCGACATCTGAGTGCTTCGTGAAATTGTTGAATTGAGTGTTCTCTGTACGGCTGGAACAAACTTGTACCATTTCGATGCGTCATCAATGGATAGCTTGGACAAAATTGGGATCAGAGAACTATGAATCCGTTCAATCTGTCCGTTCTCTCGGGGTGTTCCAATTGTTATACTTAGATGTTGGATGTTCTCATTCTCACAGTATTCTCGAAATTCTTTTGATGTAAATGCAGCACCTTTATCTGTTATGATACGGTGAGGATTACCAAATGTAATCTCTTGTTGCTTAAGTTTCTCTAGAGCATCACGGGAAGAAGTGGACTTTACGGGATATAACCATACGAATTTAGTGAATGCATCTATTATTGAAAGAATGTGGTTATAGTTTTTATTTGTAGATGGAAAGACCTAAAAAGTCAATATGGTAAGTACTAAGAGGATATTTTCCTTAGGAATAGGATTTAACAACCCTTCACCTTTCCCTCTTTTTTGTTTACAAGAATGCATTCAATACAATTATTAATAACATTTTCAACACATTTTCTAACATTAGGAAAATAAAAACTTTGTTTTACCATGCTTTCGGTTTTATTATACCAAGATGTCCTTTTAGAATGAATATTTTTAACAATTTCTGTTTGCATCTGTTGAGGTACTACCAAAACATCATTATCATTTTCAATTTTATATAGGACATCATTTTTAACAACAAAATCATTAATTTGCTTATTTTCTAAAAGGGTTTTAATGAATTAATGTACTCATCATTTCGCTGACAATTTGCAAGTTTAGTGGTTATTTCATCATATGTTATGGTCATATCAGGGATAACGGCATAAATAATCTACATGTCCATTTGTTTGCTGGACGATGAAAAATTTCATAATTAAAGTCTTCTAAAAATAAGGCCAATATAGCAATTTAAGGAGTTAATTGTTTTTAACTCATAGTTTTTTGGAATGCTGAACAATTATTTACAATTTTTAATTTGTTGCCAACGAGATAGTTCCTAAATTTCTTAAGAGATTCAATTATAGCCAAAACTTCAAGTTCATAACTTGAATATTTTTCCTCTTGGGGAGTGGTTTTCTTGCTAAAATAGTGTACGGGGTGAAATTTACTATCGTCTGATTGTTGTAACAGAATCGCACCATAACCAAATTTACTAGCATCAGTATGCAATTCAAATTTTGCACCTTGTTTGAAAATATGAAGCACCGGACTTTCAGAAAGTTTTTGTCTTAAAGTGTGAAATGTTAATTTCTGTTCAGGTCCGAAATGAAACACATCATTATCTCGTAGTAGAGGTTTGGCAATTATGGAATAATTTTGGATAAACTTCCGAAAGTAACCTGACAGTCCAAGGAAGCTTTGGACCTATTTCACGTTTTTAGGTTCTGGAAAATTCTGAACTGCTTTGGTTTTGTTCAAAGGAGGTTTAATTGTACCCTTTTCAAAAATGTGTCCCAAGAATTCAACCTTTGACTTGAGGAAGTTACATTTTTTAAAATCCAATCCATATTCAGATGCATTTTTTAACACCCTGGTTAGACGGTTTAACCCGTCAAGTTCATCCGAAGAAGGGATAATAATATCATCCATGTAGATTATGGCAACTCCCTCTTTAAGAAGGTCTCGGAAAACGTGATTGAAAAATCTTTGAAAAACACTCGGACTATTACAAAGACCAAATTTAACTTTATTAAATTCATATTGCCCATTATGTGTGACGAATGAAGTAAATTTTTTACTGCTTTCTTCCATTTCAACTTGAAAGAATCCGTTTTTTAAGTCAATAGTTAAGAAGAAATTTCCCGACTGCAACTGATCTAGAACTTCTTCTATTAAGGGTAAAGGATACCGATCTTTGTCCGTTTTAGAATTAATTTTGCGATAATCAATGCAGATTTTTAAATTACCATTCATTTACTTACACAATACTATACACAATCAGAACGACTTCCTCTTATAATACCCTGATGTAACCAATCATCAATTTGATCGTTTACCTGTAATTTCTCAGAATAAGATAAACGTCTGACTCTCTGATACACAGGAATATCATCTTTCAATATAATACTCATTTTTAACTTAATACTCTTAATTTTATTAGGTTTATAATTCTTAATCAGAGAACTCAAATCATTTCTAATATTAAAGTTTTTAACATGTGACAAATCATAACTAGAATTTTCTATCACATTTGAAACAGAAAAATAGAATAAACACCTGAAGAGAATTCACTTTCATTCAACAAAACATCGCTCTTCGCGTGGCTTATTTTCTTTATTTCGGTATATACACTGGGATGTATATTAAATTCTTCGGTCAAAGTCGCGGTGATATTGCCGTTCGAACTCTTAAACTGGGAGAGTGCTGAGTAAGAGAAATATTTACTGATGGAACTTCTACTATGCCCTTTTCGTCAAAACATGAGGTTAATTTTATGCTTCCTTCGGAAGGTTTGTTCAATCTAATTAGCGAGGAATTTAAAACTGGGATCTGGCAACCTGAATCAATCAAGGCTGTTACGGGCTGATTTTCTAAAAAAATTTTACGTATTGAAGCTGTTGTGCGAACCCATCGCCTTTTTGTAGTTTTTCACTCTTAACATTCAAATTATTCGCGTTTTTTCTATTATAGATGTGGCTGTTAGATTATTTAGGCTGAAAACACTTCTCACAATCTCTTGCGTAATGAGATGAATCACCGCATATGTGTAGCAATTTTTATTTTGTTTTTCAAGATTTTGGGGATAGCTATCTCTACTCTTTGGTTTATAGTTTCGTGATCTATTTCTAAAGGGGTCTTCGGTATATCCACGAACAATAGGAGTTTCCTTGCGTGATCCGCTTCTAGATGAAATATAAATATCGCACTCTTTAGCTAAATCAATAGGCCTAAACCAATCTTCCGCTTCTCGAATGCCAATATGAGTTGCGGTTTCCTTATTTAAGGTTTCAAATAATCTATCAGAAATTAAAAGATCACATAGAGATTCAAAGGAATTAACTTTTCTTAACGAACAATAATATTGGAAGTCTGCCGTCAATCTTGCAGCAAATTGGATGTATGTCTCGCCTGATGATTTTACAGCATTTTTAAAATGAGTTTAAACAATTGCGAGGGGTTACTTGGAATTCTCTGAGTACTATTGATTTGAGTTTATCATAAACATTTAATTCCTCATTTTTAATATACAATAAAACATTATGAGCTCTTTCGCCCAGAAGATTTATTAAAACTTCAGATTTATATTCGTCATTAATTTTCTTGGTTTAAAATGCGTGTTCTAATGATTCGAAGAACAGATTAAAGTTTTCAGATCTGGTGGGAACAGGAAGAGATAAAGTTTTAATGCTTTTAATCATATTTTCTATGTCTGTTTCGAACTGTTTCTCTTCGGTTTTAGCTGCAGGATTTAAACTTAATGCTTTATTTTTAGTCGTCTGAAGTTCGACTTCTTTTTCTAACTGTGCTAACTGTAGTTTTGCGAGCTCAATTTTCTGATTTTCTAAAGTTGCCTGTCTTTCGTTTCGTGATACCCTCTCATCTGTATTGTTTTTAATTATAGTTTTAACTAAATCTGCATCACTTTCAAATGTACTACTCTTCTCAATTTTAGTCTTTAGTTTAGCTACGGTGTCCGTACTCTCCACAGTACCATCTAGCTCCTCTACAACTCTTATGAAATCCTCTTTAAGAGCGTTTTAATACATTTTAGAAAAAATATGGAAAGATCCTACCTTTTTTTTTTTTAGCTCCCTTGTTGTTCGCACGAACGATGTATCCAATAATTGATGAAAAACACTGATTCACCTCTACACAGATGAACACAGTTTTCTGAACCTCTTCGCAGGTTACATCGTTAGACGGAAAATAAAAGTTCTTGAAATTGTCAAAATGACACCACTTCGCAGGTGTTAAATCACTAGTTCACAGGCGGAATATGCATGCTGGTTTCGAATAAAATTCACATCTACACAGGTTGAGCGAAGTTTCCAAAAAAAAGGGCGGAGCGTCTTCTCCACAGACGCTTCTTATGTTCACGCGTTCCAAACTTTGATCAAAATCCCTATCCCGGCCGAACCCTCATAATTTGTGGGAGACAACAAAGGTCTAAATCATTTGTCTTTCTTCTGATTTATTTAAAACTTAACAACAATTAATTAAAGAAAAGTAGCTATTCTAAGTTTCTAATTTCTAACAAATAGATTTCCATGATGTGACGACGGGAACGCCTGCTCGCGCACCTCAGTCTCTTTTTCTCCGTCTTCTACAAGCCAAAGTTTTTGTTTTACATTGGATCAGGCTGCGCTGCGCGTGAAGACTGGCGTTCTTTGTTTTGTTGAGAGATTCAATTGGATGACGACTCCACAACCACCGATTCCACAAAAATAAAAATAATAAATAAAAAAATATATATATATATATATAGAGAGAGAGAGAGAGAGAGAGAGAGAAAGTCACAAATTGTCTAATATAAAGAGATGAATAATCGATAATCATCAGAACCAAAACTGTAAGATAAATAGACATGATTTTAGAAAAGATATATTAGAAATTATAAGAATAATAGAGTTTAAAAAATATATATATAAATGTTTGGATGCTAAAGTATTATAAACATCGCTGACTTAGGACAGTTCTTATATATAAATATATATATATATGAAAGTAGAGATGAGCATGTTTAACATAGTGGGGTTGAGCATATATATATATGTGCGTGTGTGTGTGTGTGCGTGCGTATGTATAATATTTTTCATATTACTTCTATGCTTTCACAATGATGTCTCTTTTAGATTTCCCCTAAAATAGAAAAACTTTATAACACAGACTTAGGGTATACAATCAAAAGGATGACAGAACCAAATATATTTTTTCAACTTCTAACTACATAACAGTTCAAATTTTGTACCATTCGTAGTCATCATCAGTGCTCATGGGAACAAATTTCAAATTAAGTCTCCTTATTTTAAAAATTTTACTAAAATCAATCTTACACTTTTGTCGAAATTAATATTGAAATCACCGATAAGTATGAGTGGAAGCACATGATACTGTTTCTTCAGTAGCTTAAAACCATCCTCTGTATATTCTAGTAATGTCTCGTGGATATAATCTATTATGACAGTAACATTCTGATTGACAGAAATATAAACTGTGACGTAACAATGGGTTTAATAACGCAATTTTTCAAATGTGTATTGAAATATTTTTTTAATAATCTTAAAGTTTTATGAAGGATAATAAATTTTAATATTGATAATTTTCAAATGAATTTGAAAATTCTATTTTATGCTCCATTATATCTTAAGATACCTTAAAAAATGACATTTACATGTATTGTAAATAATTAATAAACTTAGTTAAAATAATGCTAATAGAGTGAAATAGAAAAAGATTTTTACAAGCATTAAGAATTTTTTTTTGGTTTTATTAATGGATGTAGTAAATTAACTTATAGAATAAATATATGTACTTATAAGGAAACAAAATAAATTTTCACTCGCATTTTTTACTCGTCAAGTTTAAGGATTTTTATTTTTTCTCTTCTTCTGGTGTAACCCAGCAGTTGATATGATTTCTATTGCCAAGTTAAGGTGGAACAGAAAATAAGTCGTTAATCATGAAAATTCGTTTGGATCGAAAAGCGGTTTTCGACGTCAATGATTCCAATAGGCGAGACGGTAGTAAACGTAGTTTGCGATTTTTTTTAAAGATTTATTTTTGAGGGCTTATTTTTAAGTCATATTTTCCGAACTTTACACATCGATAACAAACAGGGGCAATTTTTTAGAAAAAAATACTGCGTAAATGAATTTTCAAGAAAAAAGGTAATCGATGAAAAACACAAAAATTTTCTTAAAATCGTGAATTTTAGTAGTTTTTCAATCTTTTAACAGAACATGGGTAATAAAGATTGATACACTGAAAGAAAGTTTCGTGTGGTTATTTTTATGAAAGAATAATTTATTAAGTGTGCAATTAGAATTTGAGAAGTCGAAAAATGGCTTTCGACATTTCATTTTTAAATTATTGATTCTAAAATGGCAAATCAGGAATTTTCGTAGTACAATTGTCGATTTATTACAATAAGTAGTAAAAGAAATCCATATAAATGATTGAAATATTATTTCATAGAAACCCACCGATATTGACTCATTTTAGAAAAAAAATCGTAAAAAATGCTAAATATCCTTATTTTGTAATATGTAAACATTACATGTACTGTAAAAAGCCGAACAAACAAAATTTACAGTTCAGGAATTTTTTTTTGTCTGATTTTGATAAGGAAAAATATATTGTAGTTTTAAGAATGAAAAAAATATCGAAAATTTTCCCCCTTTAGGTAAATTGGGGATTGAAATTTTTTTTTTTTTGTTAGCGCTTGTATAAATTTTACTCCTCATGAAATTTCCATACTGGCGTCTTTATATGAAAATCGATTCTTAAGGAGTAAACTCCAAAAACGAAAAAGGAGATAAAACATGGATTTGTCCTCCTACCACATAAATTAAATTATTAAGACAATTAAATATACTGCTAGCCATTAAAGTTGCAACACTATGAAGGAGAAATTGTGCTTTTAATTCGCATTTGATTAAAAAAAGAGATATCTAATTTGTTTGGAAGGAAGACGTTGCGGTATGTGTAAAATATCAGCATTTGAACTTAGTCGAAAAGCATTGGAGGGAGAAGCAACATCATAAATTGTCTATAAAAGGAAAGTTACATAGCACGTTTTTATGCGAGAATCACATTTGAATGTTTGTTGCTTGTGAAAAGTTCAGGTGTGTGTGTTACTCCCCATATAAGAAAAAAATGGCTACCAGCCCATGGCGGAATTCAATAGCGGAAAGAGTGTGGTACATTGTGAATTATGTTCCCTGTTTTGTGATATCCGCAGCAATCCAACTATAATGAAACAGACATGTACTAGACACTCACATTAAATTCGATGCTGTACCTCAAAGGACTCCGTTAACTAATACCCGAGATGGTACGTATGTTCTCAAATACGATTTGCAAATCAAAAAGAATATTAGTGACCTTGAGTCAGAGAATTGGCTTGTTTGCAACATGACACACATCTGCCTGAACTGCTAGAGGACGCATGAAAGAGCAAGGGCTGTCTACACGGTGGGAATTTTTGCTATTTCCCTGGATAAACGAATTCCACCACATCGTTTTTTCAGGTGAGTTTCGGTTATGAGGTCGACATAATGATGATTGTATCCGTGTGTGAAGAAGCAAAGGAGAACACACGTGACCTCGATATCATTATAAAGGCTATTCACCTCGTGTGATAACAGAAGCACCAAATGAACCTTGATACATAACACTAATAGTCATTTATCCGTAATCTGGTATAATAAAATCAGTCTTCCAATTTGATACTAAATTTATTTGATTTTTAATGTAAAATGTAGATAATAATTTTATAAAAAGTTACGGGGGAAATTAATTTTTGCAAATTATTTTGTTGTACAGCAAGGCATAAATTTTTTTCGGTGCTACAATTTTATAACTATTTTGTATGCTAAATTTCTATATTAAATATATGTGATAATCCAAATCTTCAGAATTTTTAAAATGATGTTCCAAATATATATAACCATTTCTATTTTAATCAAGTTAAGTATAAAATATTACGCGTTTCCTGTCCACATTGTCTTCCTTTTCCAAAATCATAAATAATTTCAAGAATTAATTCGTTCATTTCTTTTTTTTTTTGGTTTTATTACTCTCTTTCTCCCAAGTAATTTAAGGTTTTTTTCGTAACCGTATTATTATTATTATTGCTATTATTTTAAATATTTAAAATATATTTCATAAAAATTTTTATGCACTTGCATGAACTTTCTATAAAAAATATATTGCAATAACTTAGTTCGAGAAAATTACCTGACAGGACTTAATACAAATATGTTTGCACCATATGTTTTCTGTATGCATAAGTTTAATTTAATTGAATGTAACAGAATATTTTAAAATGTTTAATTAATGTTACTTTTTATGATACCATAATAAATATCCTATACATCTGTCCAACTTCGAAAATATGAGTTGTAGATCTATACAATTGAAACAGTTATTTTGATTTTCTTATTCTTTTCCAATAAATGCATTTTAAAAATGAGTCCTTTAATCAACAGAAAAAAAATTTAAAAAAATCTAAAATACATATAAGATAATCCAATCATCTTTGTTTCCGTTTTTTTTTTTTTTTGCTGCAGTAATATGAATTCAATAAAAACATGTAGAATTTCCGAAAAGGTATCTTTTTTTTCACTCCGGCATTGATTTTTTTACTGCCTTTTAAAAAGAAAAAAAAATTGCTTGTAGATTTGTTTCCAATTTGTCCCTTCACGTAATTTGCACTTTCTACGAGGATCTGTAATGAATTCATTGCAGTCAGCATACGTTTTAAACTGGTCGATTCATATCTATTTACTCAGTCAAATTGCACCCTCTACAGCAACAGCAGCATTTTTTCCCCATACATATAAGCATGTAACATAAATCCGTTAATTCCACCACATGGAAAAAATTCCGGATAGGTTGGAGAAAATGTACTGTTTCAGTTGCATATTACATTCATTTTCTTTTCAGGAAACCGATGGCAATGCTTAGATACTTTTGTGTATGCTGTGTTTTTTTAAGGAAAAGTTTATTTTTTTCTTGTCTTCCTGTTTGTGCTTGGGTTAAATTCTGCAGTAAAATTTTTTTTTCGCTTTCTCTTCTGAATTTTTTCAGCTTTCACTGATATCACGTGATACTTAATATATATATATATTTATATATATATTGTGATGTTTATTTATTTTACAGGTTAGTTTTTTATGTTAGAAATGGTTATGATCAAAGTTTTTCTCACTTATTTTTCAATGTGAAAACGAACTTTCATTAAAAAACATTTCTATATATCCGTTTTACTATTTCGAAACTAGTTAAGAAATTGTTGTACATAAATTTAAATGCAAGTTGCATAAAAATGTAGATAAAAATGCAAGTAATTTGAAAGTTTGAATGTATTGCTATTCACTAAATGATCAAAATCATGTATATTAATCTGTTTTTATTAATTATTACAATTAGCAAATTAATACGTGTGAAAAAGCATGATAATCTGTTTATTTTTATTTTATAGAAGCAAATTTATTTTTTCTACCCTGCTAAAATCGTTTACTTCAATTTAACAACTAATGTACTCTCTTATTTACCTTTTGCTCAGTTAATTTACTGAACTACAATTGTTTGTCATAATGGTTTAATATAAATTATGTTGGTAAGGTTTGTATATATGGCAGTTACTTTAATTATAAAAATTCTGTATTGTATAAAACATTATGTATATTATTGAAATGGTCATTCATTATATTAATTTATTGATTTTCATGATATTACTTGTAAAAAAACTTTCATATTCTGTAAGTCATTTTTATCATGGTTTATTTTTGTTTTTTGATTATTGTTCTAATGGAAAAATCTTTGTTTATTTTTAATTCCCCATCTGCTCGGCGAATCTCATTTCAAATTCGTTACCTCACAATAATGAAACTCATCAAAAACTTTCTTTTTTTATATTTACATGGATATTTGAAAGTACAAAGGAAAATTATCTGATTTGAATAATTTTTACTTCTTTTTCCTCTAACGTTGAGACTCAGAGAATGATAGAGAAAATCTACAATCATAACAAATTTAAGCTTATAACTTTTTAAAATTAAATTCCAAAAAAAATCATATGATTAGTTGATCAATCTAAGCTTAAGATCTCGAAATTTCAGATAAATGCAATTATTACAATGCTTGGAATTTTAAACTTTATTACTGGAAGATTCAAATATGTAACCCTTTTGATAGGAATTACACGTTTATACTTCTGAATTAAAAATATTAAGTATACATAGTTATTGAATTAATGAAATCAAAATAAAATGTACATTTTTTGCCTTTCACTTTAAGTAATTATTTTTTGCCAATAATACATCTATATAAATAAATAAAATTGAGGTGTCTGTTTGTAATTTCAAATTAGCAGCTTTTTACTAAAAGCATTTAAAGGTATATACGGTACTTATATCAAAAAATCAATTTTTAAAATTTTTGTCTGTCTGTCTGTCTGTCTGTTTGTTCCGGCTAATCTCGGAAACGGCTGGTGCGATTTTAAAAATTCTTTCACTAATGGAAAGCTACATTATCAGCGAGTAACATAAGGTACATTTTATCTCCATATTCCTACGGGAACGGAAACTATGCGGGTAAAACCGTGGGACTTTGCTTACTCCCCACCAAGTTGGCGCAAAATTATGCATTTGGTCAATAATGGAAATTTTAATAATGGAAATTTCTCACATTTATAACACAGTGAATTGAAACACAGTGTAATTTAGCATCTTTACAAAAAGCAATTTTTTAAATGGTTTTTTATTAAACGTATAACGTTTATTATACGTTACGTTTGTTAAATGTCAAACTCAAACTTTGAAAAATATCGCCAAGTTGGCTAAGAAGTTCTCTATTCCGACAATCCCAGATATTTTAATGCAAATTTTCTACCACATTTTAAAGAGGGAAACGAAATAAAGTTTTAGCGAATTGCGCGCGTGATATTGAAAATTTTATGGTAATATTAATTGACAGTTTCATAAAAAGTTTTGATTTTTCGAATGTTTATCACTTTGAATTTTTTAAAAATCTAATTATACAATATTCATATTTTGCACAAAATTTTTCACTTATGCTGAATTTAGATATTTTACGTGGAAGAATTACTTTGAAGATATACTAGATAATACTATGGAGGAAGAAGCCATACAATGTCACTCGCCGGATAAAATTAGGGATCTTTACGCAATACTTATTTCATCTTCGGTCTTTCTAATCCTCAAACCTTTTGGAAAAAGTACAAAGACTACATGGTGGAAGATTTTTGCAGCAAATACAAGCAGATATGCCTTTGAATCAACATATCCACAACGAAACGCAATAAAGGTTTTCAAAATGGTTGGGAAGAAGCTGCATGATTTTGGAATGATTATTCCTAGACGTGTCGACGGAAATGGCTTCAATAATGAAATTGCTTGAGAATTAAACTACGATTTTATAGCATTTCAACATCAAGTAATAGAATTTATCCCTCAATTAACTCCAGAAATATAAGTCACGTTTTCCAACAAGTGTTACGCAAAATAGAATCCGGCAGTGGTGCACTCTTTTTTCTCGACGCCCCTAGATGAACCGGAAAAACGTTTTTGCTTAACTTATTATTAATGACCATCAGAAAAACCCAGAATATAGCAGTTGCTATGGCTGCTTCGGGTGTATCCACGACTTTACTGACCAACGGTCGTACTGCACATTCCGTTTTAAAATTATCGCTTAATCTTGCATTTGAAGATTCACTCATCTGAAATTTCAGAAAAAATTTCTCTCAAGGCAGGATGCTTCCACAATGAAAGCTTTTAGTGTGGGATTAAAGTACAATGTCTCACAAGAAAGCTATAGAAGCGTTAAATCGGAATCTTCAGGATTTACGAGATAGTACAGATATTATAGGAGGAATGGTACTGTATTATATATTGGCTGGTGAATTTTCAAAAACTCCCCTGTAATCCTGTCGCAGATGAAATCAGTCTCTATTAAATAATCAAGCTTATGGGCAAAATTTGAAAAATTAAGTCTGAAAACGAATATGAGAGTGTATCTTCATAATGACGTAGATTTGGAACATTATCCAGAGACGCAATTGAAAATTGATTATGGAAGTTTGGACGCAAATGCTGGAGGTTATTTTTTACTTCCAAAGAATTTTGTAATGTAGAAGAGAGAAAATGATGTGAATCTTATTGCTCAAATTTACCCGGGCTTGCAACAAAATTTGAATTGGGGTCAGTGGTTGCGCTCAAGATCAATATTGGCTCCTAACAATTTATTGTTCATAAAATCAACATTGAAAATTTAAGCGACGTGTGGGGGAGGGGGGAAATGAAGAAATATTTATCAATGAATACAATCATGGATAAAGAACTAAGTACTTCATATCCCACGGAATTCTAAAATTCACTTGAACTTTAGGGTGTGTGTACCCTCACATAAACTTTAATTAAAACTAAATGTACCAGTTATGCAAAATCTCAATGCTCCTCGACTATGTAAAGGAACGAGGCTTTGGATCACAAAACTTATGCAGAATATACTTGGCGCCAATATTTTAACATATGTCATGAAAAGGGATAGTGTTATCATACCTCGAATTCCAAGTATCTTCACTGACCTACCGTTTCAACTCAAACGATTTCAATATCCCTTGTTTTAATGTTGCACTTAACAAAGCTAACATTTCAGGTAGCAGGGGTGCATTTGGAAAAGCAATGTTTTTACCATGGCCAACTATATGTAGCCTGATCGGTGTGTCCAATGCCCAAATCTTCACATATTTGCAACTGACGGAAGTACATATAGTATGGTATACAGTTCTGTTTTGAGCTCTTTTAAAGATAAATTATATATTAAACGTAGATACTTTCGATTTTTAAAAATATTAATAGCTTAAGTTATTGAATTTTTGTTGTTAATTATTATAATAAATTACATTTTCAGTTTTTTTAAACTAAGATCAATTTTAGAATTTTTAAATTTTATTGGTTCCAGTCAAGCAATAAAGAAATTACCATATTATATTATTTACTTTCTAATGATATTAATTACGACTGTAAAAGTTATTTAAAGACATCAACGCTAGCGGAGCCGCGGGTAAAAGCTAGTTATTATAATAAATTGACTTAATTCCAATGATTAATTTACCCATCCAACAGTTATTGTAATTCGTATTTTTTTAAATAATTAAATATAGAATAGATTTCTTATAACAATATTCTTAAAAGAATAACTTCTAATTTTTTTTCATATTTTGTGTGAATAGTATTATCATGCCGTGCATAATTTTTCTAAATGCATTATTTTCTTCATTATATCAATGCCATTTTTGATTTCAAGTAATAATCTGAATGAATAATAAATATTGCTATTCTATGAATATAAAACTAACTATATCAAAGCACAATATTTTATCATATGTATGTTGACAAACATGTAAAGCAAATTAAAACAGGTAAATAAATGATGAAAAAATAAAACGACTTCCGAACATTGTTTTATTTGTCATAACAAAGCATGTTAAGTGGATTTCAATGACATAGAAACAAGAAATGAGTTTATCTTATTCTATTCTGGATGTTAAGAGAGATACTGAGATCACTATAATTAATACATGTGTTGTGCTTCAATAAAATAGAATAGTGATTAATATGGGGAAGTTCAATTAACCCTTAACGCGTTCCAAACGTCTTTTTCTGCCATCCTGAGATGCTTCAAAAACGCACCACACGTTTTTTCCCGTAAGACCGTGGACTCACCAAAAATGCACCAAACGTGTTTTTTCCTCCTCAAGTAACCGCTTCGAAAGTGTTAGAGACGTCTTTTTCCGAAATCCTTTTCCCCCTTAACATCTTGAAGGATAATTAGGAGGGTTGGGGTGACACAAAGGACTCTGACAGGAAGTTTTATGGCTTGCCCCGTTCTTCCCCTGCAGCAATCGTAAAAAACTGGGAAGAATTTAAAACCTCCAGAGCGTACGGACTATCAGTTAAAGTTTGTAAGTAAACTTGACTTGAAATATTTTTGGGTTTGAATTAAATAAATTCTTTGATGTAGTTTTCACGATCTAAGCGTTTGTATAAATCTTTAATTTAAATCATTTTTTTAAGTTCCATCACATAAGTAATATAGATGATATACTCACTTTTGATTTAATATTAATTTGAAATTCAACTAATTGGGAAGGAAAAGGGTAGCTTTTGACAAAATCACATTTTTTTCTTTACCTTAAAATTCTCAAGTAGAATTAAGTTTTTTTTTATAATGTATCTCTAAAAATATCTATGATATATCTATTTTTAAATTCAAAGTATATATCAAAACAATGAGGATAATTTACAATTTCGTTTTTCTTATTTTAATTAATACTTCTATTTTTTTAAAGGAATTATTTCGTTTATGTCAAAAATTTATTAAAAAAAAGTTCAAAATTTAAATCTTGTTAAACTTTTAAAATTCTACACATGAATAATTTTTAAGTTTCTGTACAACAGAACTTGCAAAAATTTTGTACGCATTGATAAAAATAACAAAAAAAACCTATTTAAATCCTTTAGTTTTTCATAATATCAAAGCCAGGTGTTCAGAGTATCTTACATACAATCCCTAGTTTTGTATTGTTTAGATAACAAATTATAATAGAATTTTTAATGTCTGAACTTCAGTTTCCTTCAAAGAGAATGGGAACAACAAGATCAAATTTTTAAGCTTGAATCTTTGGCCAAAGAGAAATGAAAAGCACCTGGACAAATTTACAGTTGACATTTGCATCAATATATAAATATAAAGATCCATTTTAAATTCAAGTTAAAAAAATATCTATTTATGCAAAATCCCTTATCATTTAGGTTCTGTTATAGAGATTGGATGAAGAACAAGTAATTAAATTTTTGACATTTTTTGTAATCTTAACCATACAAAACCAGGAATTTTATATTAGCTGCACTGAAATTCTGCATTTGAATTTCGAAAAATATATTTGTGTATGTATCTCGCGTACGCAGTTGAAAAATATTTACCATAAATACTAATAATTCTTTGGATATCTAAAATTTAAAATTGAATTTTTAATATATTCCACTTCTAATATTTTTCATTTATTCCGTAAATTTCATACAATTTGGTTGAATGAGTGAGTGAATATTAACGTCGCTCTGTTCAGCTATACTCGAGAACTTTTGGCGACGAACCTCGTCATTTTGAACCATGGTCAAGTGACGAGGATGACACCTGTGCTAGCACCTCTCCCTTCTCCTAACTACCACACCACACCAACAGAGGACGTTTCAGCTCTCGACAGATTTAACGGCATCGTGCCCCTACACGGCGGCTCTTCAGTGGTAATGAGCTAGAACTCATGATACGCCAGCCACGAGTCCGTTACCTCGAAAAGGTTTACCTGTTTCATTAAAAAGTTCTAAAGTGAAGAAAGTGGAAATTATGGCCTTCCAAAAGGGAAAAATGTGTGTTTTGAAGTACAAGGACAAAAAAACCCAGCATAAGATTAGCATTTAACAAAACACTGATATGATGGAAGTGAAAGCTAAGAAACGGGATTCTGTGAAAATGAAATCAAAAGCAGCGGTGTTTTTATAATACCACCATGGGTGGTGTTGATAGATCAGACCAGTGTCTATCCTACTATCCTGTTGCCCGAAATCAACAAAGGAAATACTACAAGAAGATTTTTCGACATTTGTTAAATCAAATTGTGTGGAATTAATTCCTTCACTATCTATAAAAAAAAAATGGTGGTATTTTAAATCATATTGGTTTTCGAATGAAACTGATTGAACGATTGATAGAAGAAGGAAGTAGTAATTCCGATTCTCGAAACTTTGTTACCTCTGAAATTTCTGAAAATGTAGTCCGTTTAATTGGAAGGCATGAATGGAAATATGTGCTTAATAATGGCTTCATATGTGGAAAGTGACTCTTCAAGAAAAAACAAACCACTACGAAAATGTGTCGTATGCAACCTTAAGAAAAATGATAACGGAAAACGCATTCGAAGAAAAACACGTTTTGAATGTAAAGACTGTAATGTTGGACTGTGTGCAGCGCCGTGTTTCGAAAAATATCACACTGGGACAGTGCTATAAACGACGTATATCAATCAATCAATGACGTATCTATCAATGTATACAAAAATCTTTTTTCTTAAAATTAACGATTTAAAAATAATGTTTTGAACAAATATATTTCTTTTTGCCCTCTATATGCATATGTACACTTCTAGCTTCAGTAATGTACAATTGTTTAGATAAACTTTTGGCTTTGTAAAAGGTATTTTGCTTTGACTAAACATTTTGTAGCAAATTTTAATAATATTTTGTATACATCTTTGATAATTTTTGCTTTTTATACCTGTTTAAATTATTATTTATAAAAGTTTCTTTGTATTGTGTATTGTTTGTAAATTGAACAAAACCTTTTCTTACACAATTATGTATATTTGAGGATGAATTCTGATTTATTTTATATTCAGTAGATACAAATTTTTTCGTAAATTGCTTTTTCTTTGCAATTTTATTTGTTTTAAAGCATGCATATTTATATAATGAAATTTCTAACTATCCAAATTATGTCGGGCTTTTCTCCATTAAAGGCTTTTAGGATTTTAGAAATCATCTTGTAATTATTCATTATATATTTAATAAGGAAAAATATTTCCCTATATAAATAAATATTTGGTCCCGTAAGTATATAATTGTTTTTAGCTACAGTTTGTAAAATGTATTGGAATTAGTAGTGGGACCGGAGTTTTACAAATTATGATTGTTTTTGACTGCACTAAGTTACATATTTATATTTCATTCTTTTTACATTATGAGTAGAAGTCATAAACAGTTCTATAATAGTAAAATAAATTTTTGTTTTATATTCAAAGTATACTATTATATTGATTCTGAAAATAATAAGTTTGTTTGACAAGCCATTATTTAACAATTTTAAAGCATTGAACATTTTTGAAGTTTTTTAAAACTTTTATAAAGTACTAAATTATTAAAAATATTTAATTATTGTAAATGATTTATATTTCTTAGATTATTGGAAACAAAAAGTATAGAATTTAAAATCTATTTCTTTGTTGGATTTTACTAATTATTTTTATAGCTAAACCTGGAA
Organism: Trichonephila clavata; assembly: GCA_019973975.1. Lineage (NCBI taxonomy): Eukaryota > Metazoa > Arthropoda > Arachnida > Araneae > Nephilidae > Trichonephila > Trichonephila clavata. The sequence goes on along the minus strand of BMAO01003275.1, from coordinate 4,387 downwards.
AAACACGAAATTTTTCAAATATTAACTTTAAGATTTTTAAAAAACATAACTGGAGCTCCCAGTCTTAAAACCAAATGAACTTTTATGGATCATATGTTTGGGAGTATTTACAAGATATTTCAAGATTAGAAAAAAAAAGCGTTTGGGATTAGAAAACACATTTTCAAAATTAAAAGTCTGAAAAAAAACGCATTTATAAAATTTGGAAAGGCATAAAACAAAAACTAATAGTGTCTGTAAAGCTCTAATTTTTAATATGTTATTTACCAACTTATGTTCTACATCCAAACACTACTTGAAATAATTATGACTGAAAATATCTTTTTTAATTCAAAATATTCTTTTAAGCAATGCTAATAACATTTGTTACTTTGATAGATTATTCGGTTTCATCTTAACCTAATATTTTCACAGGAGTTTTAAATACACAAAACATTTATACACACAAAATAATAAAGATATAAAGGTAATCCCGAAATCACCAAGTTTGTAAATAATGTCTATTTTTTTTCTAAATCGGGTAGTTTAGCAAGTTTGGGTTTTTGTTGCATGACTTGAAATTACTAAAGTAGTACTACAAAATATTTACTATAATGTAGTTTAACATTAGGGAAATATTTAGTTCTTTTTACAATATTTATATTCAGAACATTTACATTTTGAAGTCTAATTGTAACATCATCTGTGAAAGCTGGATTTTAGATTCATAAATTTCAGTCGCGTATTCCTTCCCTTTCAAATGTTATTTCTCACAGAAGCCTGCTTACATTTTTGTCATGGCATTTTCTCAGCAGGAAAAAATTAATGAAAACAAAGAAAATGCTTTTAACTTATATAAATTATGTGTACAAATAAATATAGTGGTCTTTAAATCAATCTTAATTAAGTAAATGTGAGAGAACTCAAAAGCTTCAAAACATAGCAAACAGAAATGATTTTAGAAATTAGAATTGCAGTTAATACCCATTTCACACGAAAAAGTGGCTTGTGTTCAAAAATATTTTCAATTAATTCAATTTAGAATTGCAAAAATACTTTAAAGTGAATTCAAAACTAAAATCAAATATCTGAAAACTTTAAATTTCTTAAAACCTAATTGGTTTTCAGGTCGTCTGGAATGTATGCTTTGTCTAAGATCCAGCCTAGAGCCTTTTTACAGTTTAAAAGTATCCTAAAATGATAAGAGAGAGATCCCAGTTCAATTAGAGCAAGCTTTCCAAATATATGGGCCACAAAAGTTTTTAAAAGAACCTGATGTTTTTGTTATTATGCCTTAAATTTGGAAAAATTCTCGACACTTAAGAGAATATTATTTAAAAACCAAAAATTATAATCCGTTTTTTCCACATGTGTAATTTTTTTCCAAAACTACCCAAAATTTTTAATATAATAACATTTAAAAAGCAAAAGGTAGGGTTTTCTTGCTATATAGAATGAGTTATGAGGATGATGAATTTATACTGTTAATATTTAAGAATAAAATAACAATTTGTAAGGTTCTAATCCTGGAATTAAGGATACATCTCTAAATGTTAAAATTGCTTATAAAATTTCTTATATTATTAATTGTCTGTTAATTTTACTTATGTAAAATGTTCTAAGTGTACTGTTTTTAAAAGACAAAATTAATCAGTAAAATATCGTTGCAATGACTGAATTGAAAGATGTAGTTACGGATGACAATTTCCCATTTATAAATATATGCGAATATGCATTTAAAGGATGTAATACTAAAGAAACAGAAAGATGAAAATGAAATCTGAACAGAAAATGGGAAGAAACACACTTTCGCATTTAACACATTTAAGAAAAATATATTTCCTTATTAAAATTATTGATTGAAAGTGTATTAAATGGTTCCGACACAAATGCTGAAGTGGGGAGAGTATTATTTTATTCTTAGTGCAAGTTGTTATGAAGAGATTTGATTTATGCAGAAAAAATTCATTCAACAGAAAAGTATAAATTTAAGGATTAAAATTTGCATAAATTAAAAGTATTAAAACCTCTCTTTAATGTTATTTTAAATTAAAAATATAATAAGATGCAGAAACCCCAGTTTTAATGTACAAGTTTCTTCATCGTATATAACAGAGGTTCCCAAACCTTTTTGTCTCATAGACCCCTTGCCATGTTTTTCGGTTTCGGGTAGACCCCTGCCTACCTAATATTAAATTTTTGCAAATTTATCAACTTAAATGTCTTTTTGATAATTGGTGCTACTACTTTCAAAAAATTAAATTTTTAACTGTAATGAAGTATAGTTCTGCGTTTAAAACTTAAGAAGCGCATATAATGAATTAAAATTAAAACAAAATAACTGAACAAATGCTTTTAAAGAGAAGGATGAATCTGGTGTTTCAATAACAAATTTTCAATATTTAATATCAATCTTGTCAGGTTTAACACTAACCTTCCTTTTTCGTAAGTGCCTACTTCTTTCTTTCTTTTCCTTTCTTTTTTGTTTTGAGTTTGGAAAACTCAGTGAAACTCCCCCTCACAAGGAAAAACACATTTAAAAACTTTCTAATGATATTCCATAATTTGTGACAAATATCAGGTATGTCTTTTTAAAGCCAAAATTACTGACATCCGTTTCTATAAGATCTTCATTAGGACCTATTCTAATCAGTTCCTATTGCAATATGACACTTTTTTTTTTCAAAGCGACTATTTGAAATCATTGTCTACTGCTGTATTACTAAAAAAAAAACAATCTCAAACTTAGTTTCAAAATCTGAGTAAGGGCATTTAAATGTTAAACGTAGGTTAAAATGTCCTGACAGACTGTGACAAATTAAAAAAATTCGTGACGTTCAATATTATACTTATTTAACTTAATTTTGGAAAAAAATGCTGAAATATTCCTTGTATATAAAATTTATGTTGTCACCTAGTATGGTAGTCACCTTTTATGTTGTTAAACTAACCTCACTAAATTTAGTAAACGTTAAATTGGTAAAATCTGGTTCCCACTGGATCAAATTTTTTTAAAGATTAAGGCCATGATCTAGTTTAATGAGAACCACGATCATCATTTACACCTCATGAGCCCCCAAATTATTTTTTTTTACTCGCGTGGATCTCTTGCAGGTCGTCATAGACCCCTGGAGTGCATATAGATAAATTTGGAAATCCATTGGTATATAATAATACTACATTTATTCTCATTTCGCTTTTTAAAAAAGATGATCACTTTTACTTTTTACCTCATAATTTTTTTAAAAAAAAAAGAAAGAAAAAAAACAGGAAAAAATATATATTGGTTTGCGTTTTCTTAGTCTGATATTCAATAATGTTACAGTTTACTTCTGTCTTGATCAAATCTAATACCAAAATCAAAATGTTTTTTTTTTTTAATTTTTTTTAAAGTTTTATAAAATAATAGGAGAAAAAATAAATTTTCTTTTGCTTATTAAAAATATTTTTCAACTTTTAACTCGCCATTTCTTTAAATCTTTATTTTTTATACTTTATTTGCTTGTTACTATGATTCAACAAATTGGATGATTTCTGTTCGCCGTGATGTGGATCCAACGTTCATCACACAATTTTCTCACAAGGCAACAGCTATGAATGAGAAATCTCCCCTTTCCAACAACACAGAAACCGAAAAAGCAATAAAATCATCCCCTACAAAAGCGCTTGTAGACCTCCCGTATCTTAAAGGGGGAAGGCATAAAACTGTGGTGCATTTTCGAAGCAGTTCCCAAAACTAAACATGAACCGTTTCGCTACCGCCAGCTTTGAAAAAGTAGACCGCTTTTGAATGAGTTTCAATTAGAGCCTCACCCACTCAGAGGGTTAAGGAAAAAGTTGTTACTTTAAAAATTGTGTTGCTAAGTAAATGCTAATTGAACATTCAAGCAGCTATTATACATTTTGCACCATTTTACTTCCTTAAGTAAAAATGCACAGGAAAATAAATTGAATAGAAATTTTATGTTCTACATTTACAGCTCTAAAACTTTATAAGAAAATAAACAAAATATATATTCAAATAATTTTGCAATCACATTTCATGCTTGAGTCTTCTTATACATATTGTGTTTTAAGCAAATATCTAATGAATTAGTAAAGCTTAAAAAAATCAATAATTTTACTTCTTTTTCGAGAAATATATATTAAAAAATTTAAAATATTTAATCAAAACAAATCATACTTTAAAAGTAAAAAACCAGAAAAATTAGTATAATCAGATTATTAATGACGCCACACATGCTACATCATCTTTATTATGAATCCAATTTTCATTTGCTTTGCATGAGGAAAATTTAATAAGCACACTTTTAAAATTCAGGGAGAATTAATTAAGTCTAAAAAGAAATTTATCTTATTTTAATTAGTGTTAGCATACATATTTTATACTCATTGGCTATTCAGGTCT
>BMAO01003274.1:0-61744 GCA_019973975.1 Trichonephila clavata | reverse complement strand
TTACTGAAAAATTTGGAAGATAACTCTAGCAATAAATCGGCAGCCATTTTAAATTGCTGTATGTCATTGCCTGAAAGATTTATTTGTTTGAAAAGTAGCATGTGATCTGCATTCCCTGCTTTGGTCCCACATATATATGTGAACAAATTTTTTCTCGTATGAAATATATTTTGAGTTCACTAAGAAATTGTTTAACTGTGCAAATTGAGAATGACAAACTATACGCCTGATATTGCGACATTAAGTAGAGCTCTGCAAGGAAAGGTTCGCATTAAAATTTTGATTTTTTATTTAACTATGTTGCATGAACACGTTGTTTATTTTTAATTTTATAAATATTTTTAAAAATGAATTTATATGCACAATTTTAAATTTTATTTATATTGAAGAATATAGTCATATTTAATGTTTACTCCTTATTTCAATAAAAGAAAATCTTAAAAGATACATATTTATGTGTACAGATTTAATTTTTTATTTATGTTGAAGGAATAGTTATATTTTATGTTGTTTATTTTATGTCAATAAATATTCTTTAAATGATAAACAATTAACGCATAATAAAACTCTAAATCTGTATCTGTATTTTTCACTCTATTTCCTAACTCTGCATGTAGTGCCGTGAGAAAGAATTGTTTCAAATATTTTCTATTGCATGGCACGCTGATCATGTTGGTAGGTTGGTTTGGCACGGCATAGCTAATAGGTCGCCGACCCCCGATCTGCAGGATAGTGAATCCAGTATATAATTAATGTTTGAGTACTTTTATATCTGCAAAAATATTCCAAATTTGGGTCCTCTTCTTTAACATTAGCCGAAAACAGCCTTAAAACAATTATATCATCTCAATACTTAAAATAATAAAAAGCCAAGTAATGTTAATACGTATTAGCCAAACTATTGCAAACAGGTTCTCTAAACCTTTAATTTGTTTATATATACATTACCATTAAATTTAATATAGTTTTTTTTATTAAAATTAATTCCATGAGAATTTAAAATTTTTGGCAATTTATAACTTTTTTAAGCTTAGAGTTACTGTGACTTCTTAAAATAACTTAAAATATCATAACTGTGAATTGAATAAATAATTTATCTTTAAAAAATCAGTAATATACTTTACTATTTTAGATTATAGCTTTATTATCTTTATGGTTGTGAAATTTTGTAAAATATTTTGTAACATATCTTACCTGATAAATTGAGGTACGTTTTTAAACCCTTTGTAAAGTGTAATTTAACTGGATTTTATAAACTTTTTTCGGTGCTAAAAAAATATGCTTCTGGAATACAATTACACTCAATTTTATTCATTGCCATTACACGATTATCAATTTCTCTTTACAAGATCTTATTTATGAACAGATTTATTTAAGAAAGAGTTTATCAACCATACTAATATATAAAATTTTTACATAGTGTGTTAATTTTACAACGATATATTTACATTCACAAAATTTATATTTCAAGTTGTAAATGCAGTAATGAGTTTAACATAAGCAAAATTTTGAATCAGAATCAAATTGACATTACAGAAATTTTAAATCTAATATATAAGGGTGTATCGGGCTTGATATTGTTTAGCAGAAATTGTAAACTGACTTCATTTCAGTTTTCAAAATGCAAGGACGAATTTATCCTAACCTGGTTCTCTGCTTGCATTCAGAGACGGTCAATAGAAATTCCTACAAATGTACAGGGTAGCCATAATTAAACTGCCAGTGTTCAAAGAGCGCTGGAGAGAAAACCACTAAGAATATTCAAGTGAAATTTGGTATCTACACGTTTCAGAACATGCGCAAATCAAATATGCAAAGAAAAAAAAATTGCCATTTTCACCCGATACATGGCTCTGTACCGTATTCTAACACCAACCGGGGGCATATACAACTTCCAAAACCGATAAACAGTATAAAGACGCATTCTAAAGAGGCTTATAAACAACATAAAATATCACTTACATTTTTTAAAACTCATACAATTCGCTTCAGTAATTAATATTTTACAGTATCATGTAATTAAAAATTTAACCTAAATGAAGATCACAAATTAAACTATTCATAAAGACGCTTTGGAAAACAATTAAACCATTAATTATTCAACGAAATTATCACATGATGCGCTCAATATGCGACCCACCAGATGCAATCACATGCTTGAAACATTTTAATTTTATAGGAATAACGCCGAAGAATGTGGCGGAACACTTAATGCACAGTTAACCAGGGAAGAGATAATGGCGGAGTTAGAGCGTGATTCTAGGCCATTTCGAAGAAAAATATATATATTTATGCTAATAAACGCATTTATTTGAGCAGGATTCAGGATTTCTTATTCGTGTTTTGATCTTTTCAAATAATGTTTACTCAAAGACGTACTAAAGAATTTAAAGATTGAGAAAAGGAATATGTTAAATTTCCGCGCTTATTTTTTAACTCCTAAATTACAGAAAAAAAATCAATACTGTTATATTTTGTAGAATTACTAAATACCCCCAACTCTTTTTTTACATGGTATATTCGTTCCTTAGAAACCCATGCAAAATCGTGTAAAAAATGCATGCGACTTACGATAAATTTGGGGGGTAAGTTCCACACACAATTTAAGAAACACGTGAAAGATGATAAGTCTATAAATATTTTCGAAAAAAAATCCAGAGCAAAAAAGTAGTAATAAAATCCCCATTTACATATTTATAAAATAAAAACATTTCATTTTTATTACAAACTAGCTTTTACCCGCGGCTCCGCTCGCGTTGATGTCTTTAAATAACTGTCAAAGTCGTAATTATTATCATTAGAAAGTAAATAATATTATATGGTAAATTTTTATTGCTTGACTGGAACCAATAAAATTTAAATATTCTAAAATTGAGCTTAGTTTAAAAAAACTGAAAACGCAATTTATAAGAATAATAATTAACAACAAAAATTCAATAACTTAAACTATTAATATCTTTAAAAATCGAAAGTATCTACGTTTAATATATAATTCCTCTTTAAAAGTACTCAAAACAGAATATTATTCTAAGATGCTACTGTATACCACATTATATGTTCTTCCGTCAGTTGCAAATATGTGAAGATTTGGGCATTGGGCACACCGATCAGGCTATATATAGTTGGCCATGGGAAAAACCTTGCTTTTCCAAATGCACCCCTGCTACCTGAAATGTTAGCTTTGTTAAAAGCAACAGTAAAATTGGAAATTGAACTTGTTTGAATTGAAATGGTAGGTCAGTGGGGATACTTGGAATCGAGGTATGATAACATTATCCCTTTTCATGACAAATGTTCAAATATTGGCACCAAGTATATTCTGCATCATTTTTGTGATCCAAAGCCTCGTTCCTTTACATAGTCGAGGAGCATCGAAATTTTGCATAACTGGTACATTAGTTTTAATTGAAGTTTATGTGAGGGTACACCCGAATGTTCAAGTGAATTTAAGAACTCCGTGGATATCAAGTACTTTTTTCTTTATCCATGATTGTATTAATTGATAAATATTTCTTCATCCCCCCCCTTCTCCCCGCACGTCGTTTAAATTTTCAATGTTGATTTTATAGACAATGTCATTGTTAGGCACCAATATTGATCTTGCTCGCAACCACTGATCCCAATTTAAATTTTGTTGCAAGCCCGGTAAATTTGAGCAATAAGATTTACATCATTTTCTTCTACATTATAAAATTCTCTGGAAGTAATATATAATCTCAGCATTTGCGTCCAAACATCCATAACCGATTTTCAATTGCGTCTGTGCATAATGTTCCGAATCTACGTCATTATGACGATGCACTCTCATATTCGTTTTCAGACTGAATTGTTCAACTTTGCCCATAAGCTGAATTCACCAGCCAATATATAATAAAGCTACCATTCCTCCTATAATATCTGTACTATCGCGTAAATCCTGAAGACTCCGATTAAACGCTTCTATAGCTTTATTGTGAGCATCTTACTTTCATCCTACACTAAAAGCTTACATTGTGGAAGCATCCTGCCTTGAGAGCTATTTTTTCTGAAATTTCAGATGAGTGAATCTTTTAATGCAAGATTAAGCGATAATTTTAAAACGGAAGTGCAGTACGACCGTTGGTCAGTAAAATCGCGGCTATACCAGTAGTAGTCATAGTAACTGCTGTCTTCTGGTTTTTCTGGTGGTCATTAATAATAAGTTTAGCTAAAACTTTTTTCCGGTTCCTCCAGGGCGTCGTTCCACCACTGGCGGATTCTATTTTACGTAACACTTGTTGGAAAACGTGACTTTGTTCTGGAGTTAATTGAGGGATAAATTCTGTTACTTGATGTTGCAATGCTATAAAATCGTATTTTAATTCTCAAGCAATTTCATTATCTAAGCTATTTCCGTCACACGTCTAGACTAATCATTCCAAAATCATGTAGCTTCTTCCCAGCCATTCTGAAAACCTTTATTGCGTTTCGTTGTAGATGTGTTCTTTGAAAGCATATTTGGTATAAAAAAATCTTCTTTGGTAAAATATCTTCCGCCATGTAGTCTTTGTACTTATTCCAAAATTCAAAGTAATAAATACTTTCAAAACTAATTAAACTAATCAAAACTACTAAAGTAATCAAAACTTTTTATGAAACTGTCAATTAATATTACCATAGAATTTTCAATATCACAAGCGCGCAATTCGATAAAACTTTATTTCGTTTCCCTCTTTAAAAGTGGAGAAAATTTGCATTAAAATATCTGGGATTGTCGAATAGAAAACTTCTTAGCCAACTGGCAATATTTCTCGAAGTTTGAGTTTGACTTTTAACAAACGTAACGTAATACACGTTAGACGTTTAATAAAAAACCATTTAAAAAATTGCTTTTTGTAAAGATGCTAAATTACACTATGTTTCAGTTATTTGTTACAAATGTGAGAAAATTTTTATTAAAAATTCCATTATTGACCATATGCATAATTTTGCGCCAACTTGGCGGGGAGTAAGCAACGTCAACGTTTTACCCGCATACTCCTGTTCCCGTATGAATATGGAGAAAAAATATTTTTTATTTTACTCCCTGATAAGTTGCTTTCCATTGGTGAAAGAATTTTTAAAATCGGACCAGAAGTTCCCGAGATTAGCCGGAACTAACAGACAGACAGACAGACAGACAAAAATTTTAAAAATTGAATTTTTGATATAAGTACCGTATATACCTTTAAATGAATTTAGTAAAAAGCTGCTAATTTGAAATTACAAACAGACACTTCAATTTTATTTATTGTACAGAAAAAAAAATTAGAGTGCAGTGAGAATTTAGTCTCATAGTACTGCAACATATAAAAACTCAAATTGAAATTAGAAATAAAACTACTAACAAAAAACTTTTCATTGCTTCTTGATAAAAAGGGAACACGTTTATTACAAACTGGATCAAAAATCCTATCATCAATAGATGTGTCAGATATGTCTAGCGCAATTATCAGCTTGATTAAAATGAAGAATTGGTTCGTTAATAACAGCAATTTAATCAGACGGGTGAAGAAGTCTTGAACATTGCTTGCCACGTGTGGTCACGCATTATCTTGTTGGAATATGGCTGATGGCAAGCACTGAATTTATGGGAGGACCATGGGCTCCAACACCTCAGAGAAATAGCGCTAGCTGTTCAGTGTACTGGCAATGCGTACTAGACGAGGGTGGCAGTGAAATCCAATAGCACCCCAAATCATGATGCTGGACCGGATGCGAAGCATAACGCAACAGTTAAGCAACCTCTCACCACGGTGTATCCAAAATTGGACCTGAGCATCGAGATGTTGTAGGCAGAAGTGGATTCGTCAGTAAAAACAATGCCATTCTTTTGTTGTGCATTTACTGGTCATCGCACCATTGGCGGCGCAAGCGCATGTGGTTTCCATTCAAGGGGTAAACGAAGCAATGGACACCTTGCAGACATAAAACCAAAGACCTTGACTTGACCTTGACCTTCTGTCTTGAGGACAGAAAAGAATTTGTATGAAAGTAGAAAAATGAAGAAAATTCCAAGTTGTGAATAAATTTAAAGCTTTAAAATGGATTTATTTCATTAACGCATACCACAGTTTTATACAATTAAGCAAATGTGAACAATTACAAATTTATAATATAGTAAAATGGAGCACGTTGTCGAATCTTCCCTGGATTCTCCTCTAACGTAATGCCAAGAGTGCTCGACTTAGCTGACAAGGCGGTTCGAGGATAACGCGAGAAATGGACCAATAGAGGCATAAAGCGGAAACGACAAGAAATAAGACGATAGCACAGCAAACGAGACATCAGACGGAAAGAACGACGTGACGATGTGGACGAGGACGACACCTCGTGCGCTATTTTTGAAAATGACTTAATTACTTTTTATTAACTTTGAGTTCCCTCTTGCAAACCTTGCACACCAAATTCTCAAAGAATTGTGATAGAGGGTCCACTCAGGATAATCTACTCCAATGATGCAACTTCATGTTTATTTCAGCCGTACATCAATGTTGGACGTGGTCGAGGAAAGGTTTTTGTCAATACTGCATGTTTAAGAATGATACAATTTTAATATTCAAAAAGTGGTGCCAGTGCTTCATGTGCAGTACATGAAGAATTGTCTTCAATAGCTCCTCGTGTGCCTCCAGAGTCCCAGTAATGCAAAATAGAGATTTATTAGTTCAATCGCCTACTAATAAATGGTAACTTCGGTAAAGTCCCAGCGAAAGCAACACACACATTTGGGGTGGGACAATCATAAGCAAGTCGAAAACTTGCTGGTATTCACTTTTATTACTTTATATGAAAGCATATTCAATATGTTCAAAGTATAGTCTTAAAAAGCGATAAGTAATTTTTCATAGTAAAGCAAGGGTCTATACTACTATTTAAAAAAATTACTTCAATTGAAAAACAAATCAATTAATTCATTGCAGAATGTATTTAAAATATTATCACTGTTGAAATTATAACTTGGATTATATCATTAGCAAAAGCAGATAGTTGAATAATCTTTTGACATCTAAATGAAGAGATCCGTAAAAGTTAAATACAATTTTTCATATCGATTGAATAGGATTCATAAATATTCCTAAAATACGTAATTTTGAAATAATACAAATCTTAATTTTAAAATTTATATTTATTATAAAATCTGTAATCACAAATATTTTTAATATGGATTACTTGCTTCATATAATTGTCTGTACGAGCAAATATCTGTAAATGGGCTACAGAATTTATGTGCGTATTTGTAGTTTTTCAAAAGTTTTAATGCATTCGGTTCTATATTTAAATAAAAGGTTTCGGGTATATAATCCAAGAAATCTGTAAAGGAAATAGAAGGTTCTTATGTCAGAAAAATTTCCCATTTGTGTGTGTGTGTGTGTGTGTGTGTGTGTAAGTGAATTTAGTTCCCAATATATAATTAGAAGCAAAATCTGGTTTTTGCATAATGATTTCGAGTGTTAACGCTTTGTCAAACTGTGCACCGTTATCAAGAAGGCTTCGGTGAAATTCGTCTTTGAAAATATGTGTGTGTGTGTGATTCTGTTCTTCTGGAATTTTGGGAAACGGTAGCAAATAGGATAGAAGAGATCTAAGAAACAGATTTATAGGCCTTTCTTATAATGAAAGTTTTCTTCATATTCCTACAATAAAACTCAATTTATTCGAATTATGATAAAATAAGCAATATATTTCGAATTGAATTTACTTACTTAATAGTTTAGATATATGGCAAATATATATATATATTATATGGAGAATGGGATAATAAGTTATATAGGGATTATATATATATGGAGAAAATTATCAATAGGATCTACCTATTGGGAGAGAAAGTTTTGTTGTATGGAGATCACAACACAAATTTAATATTGTCACAAATGGCTTGAATTTTGATGAAGTCTTCGTTAGACGGTTTTAACTCATTTTTTTCTGCAGTATAAAGATCCAAAAGTAATAACTGATTAATGACCATTGTGCAGAAAGTAATAAAATGTACTCTGCAAAATTTCTTAAATCGGCTGTTCTCTCTGCCAGTAACGTCAAATTAGTCCAATTCAAGACGTCTGCGTCTTTCGTTTTATCGCGCTGTATTTTGGACAGTTTTTTCCCTCTAAGAATTGTTGCATATGTCCTGAATAGTTGTTTCCTCTTATAACTATTTAGTATGCGTCTTCTGATCGATAAAAAAAATAAAAAGATACTGTAATGCTTGTTTTTCTTTAGGATTACTTTGATTTTTTTTATTATAAAGCGAAAATATACCTATACTATTTTCTCTTTGTGGCAAAACTTAACATAAAAATTAATTTTCCTGTTTTATTTTCGCCATCTGTATACCATACTCCATCTCCAACCCTTTCCACATGGGTAGGTTTGGAAATTCTGGAAAAAAAATCATTCCTTCCTATAGCTTAGCACCGTATCTTAAATAAAGAAGCCAAATTGTTTCTGCTGACGCCAAACGTAATATTCCCGCTAGTAACCTTTTATCAGATTTTCAACACAAGACGCAATCTCTTCTTGTCTGTAATTTCTTTTAGATAATATATGAAATAACAATGAAAGCTAACATTTTTTATATGTATTTTGTGTCTTGTCGCCAATAAAGTATTCTTGCGAGATATGCCCTGTGAAACAAAATGTACCAAATTAATTTATTAATGATTAAAACACATGTTTATACACGAGCAGAAATGATAACTTCTTTTGCATGAGACGTAAATGAAATATAAATCAAATTTACAACATCTATCGTACTATCCTCCACCACTGCGATGACGTTCCTCCCAAAGTAATGTGTTATAATTATATGTATATAATTCCCATAGAAGAACACAAATACGGGGAGGTAAGAATAAAAGTTTTCAAAAAATATGTCTTAGGTTTTCCATATTTACGAAGAGAAGAAATTCTTTAAAAAATCCATGGTAGGTTAAAAATAGTTTACAATGTCAGCTTGGAACATTAAGCTTCAAATCCTATTTCGTGAATATCGAGATCGTGTACAAATTATATCAATGACATGTACAGATGAAATATGAAAGACTACACTTAAAATTGCAATATCTATTACAAATAAAAATAACTAAAGGCAGAGGTTTCTCAGAAAAACAAAATTGATTATTAACAAAAACAAACCTTAAAGAAAACGCGAGACTTTAAAGAAGCCCGAATTCAAAGGACCTTAAAAGGTAACCTCACATAGCCTTCTAAAATGTGTGTGGGTTTCGCAAGGAAGATAGCCAGCTGAGAGGAAAGAAAAACAGGCAAAAACTAGAGAGAAAAGTAACGAAATACCAGGAGTGATCGCACAATGTACAGAACACCCACAGGGGCTCTCGTAGCATACACAAGGAAGTTGAAACACAAAAGTGAAAAATAATAGAAATGGAGTCAAATAACACAAAGTCGTGGTGGCTCCATAATGTGTTTATAAGAGAAAAGCGAATCCCTCAATACGAGTTCTACTGATCTAATAGAATTACAGACTTGAAATTTGGCGGGTATGTTTCTTTAATGAGCAGCGATTCGCTGAGAAGTGAGTTTTCAAAAAATCTACTGATAATGGGGATTAGGGGATATGAATCACAAACATGCTTTTTAATTAAAGACATAAAATTTGTCAGACACGTTTCTTTTTGTTCAGTTAAGAAAGAACTATACGGAAACATTTTCGGGCGAGTAGCGTGGGCGTCACAAAAAAAACTCCCGTTTTGGCTCTATTAAACCTATGAACTTTAAATTAAAGGGCAGGGGTCAATATTTGCTTCATTCCGAAAAGATCTTAGAGAGTATGTTTTATGGAAATCAAATATGTGTATGGAAGGAGGAGGGACAGTTATACTTATGTTTTGAAACACAAATCCGGTTCATTTTATATCAAGAGGTGAGGACCATAAGAATGTTTTTGAATAAAATCGAAAGCCTATTGCTTGTGTGTGGACTAAGATATCTAAGCTATATAAACTTTACAGTGTAGGGGAGCGATGCACGTTAAATCTGTCGAGAGCTCAAAGTCCTCCCGTGGGTGTGGTGTGGTAGTTAGGAGAGGGGTGCCAGCTCAGGTGTCGTTTGCGTCACTTCACATGATTAAAATTTACGCGGTCCGACGCCAAAAGCCCTCGTGTTGCTAATTACTGCGACGTTAATACTCACTCACTATATATACTACTAAACTCAGTACCACAACAGCCCATGAGGGGTAAGACCTACTGTGAAAATATCAGTATACGAGACCATTGGGCATTGAGGTGCTTGAGCAGATGTCCCAGTCAGGTGTTCACTCTGAAGCGAAACCTTCCAGTTTTTAGTCCTCAAGCAAGCTTGGTATTTATTTGTCATCCACTGCCATGAAAGGCTGAGTAAACCTTGCCCACAATCCGAGGACAGAACCTCGGACCTAGGTGAGGATAGCACGATACGGTACCACTCGGTCCCTGGCCTCATACTACATATATAGACACAATATTACGGAATACGCAGCAAAATGGGTGGGTAATAGTTAGTTTATTATACAAATAAGACGTTTTATGAGTTATAAGAAGGAGAGAAGAGAGAAAAAGAGGAATTAATAAAACAAATACTCCCTCTAGAAAGTTCTGGCTTGTTTCCATGTTCTTGAGAGTTTATTTGAGAGTTACAAGTAGATTGGGAGACAGTGACACACTTTTGAATTTTATTTTGTTGATAAAGATTCAAAAGAACATTTATAGACCAAACAGATCTGTTCGCACTGGAATAAAATAACACAAATTGAAAATTGCAGTTAAAGTGCAATAGGGCATATATATATATAAGATATTGGTGTCCACACGTCAGAGAGACACGAAAAATTTGTATTAAGCAATATTTAACATCTTAAAAGCTAAGAAAAAAAGTCCCATGGTAAGTAAAAGCGTGAATATTTCGCGGAGTAGAAAGACTGAGATTAGGCTTAAAAAAGAACAATATTTGGTCCTAGATTCTGTCAGTAAGTAGTTCCAATAGGACGGTCGGTCACTAAAGTGTGATACTGATAATCAATTTAAATAAATACTACCTGGAGAATATAACAAAACTAGTGTGATCTTGCAATTTATTATAGGTTTTAAGCCAGGAAAAGCTTAAAAAGGAACTGTAGTGACATAATCTGTGGTATTATTTAGCTTAGAGGATTTGCTATTAAAATTTTCGGGAAAGATTGTAGAAGTGAGAGACCGTCAGAGTAAATATTAGTGAAAGTGTTGTAAAAGAGAGAGACAAATCAGTTTGCATGAGATCCCGATCGTTCTAATATATGTTTGGAAGTAACTTCGTGAAGGGGAGTCAGTAGAGTAAACACCTTCGGGAAGTCGATTTTGAGTTTTTGATATTTCTAAAATCCCCAAATAGGACCTTTCCAAAGATGTACCGTACTTGCCATTTTACTAATTAAAAGTATGTTAAAATGGTTTTCAAAAAATAATCAGCTGATTATCCACGCCCCCTTTGACAGATAGAAATGTAAACATTGACCTCTTAAATCTGGGAAGCTTTTCCAAAGCCCCTCTGTTTTATTTATTCATACGCAATTAACTGTAGATTAACTGCAAGCGTAACCGTCAGGGTTGTTTACCTATTTTGGAGGGCATACACGTTTTTATGGTGTGTGTTTGGGTTTTTAAATTAAATATATAAAATTTCTAAAATTCAAAAATTTTGAAATTTCGAAGTTTTTGTTTCTTTATTGGCTAGACATAAAAAAACATAAAGGTACGTTTTAATAAGGTATGAACATAGTAATAGTTCAATAATCATAGTAACAGTACTTCAAATACTAAAAGAGTAATGTCAATCCTTAAGATTGACATACACATGACTCAAAGAAGACATGTGCAAAATAAAGTTTGATTAGAGTTTTTCTTCTTATTAAAGTAAGTATTTAAAATACCATCATGAATTAAAATATTCTTGCATTTGCTTTCAAGAATTAAGTTCATTGTAAAAAGTGTAAAAGAGGTTTAGACATGCAAGTTTTAAAAGGTAAGTTTGGGCTGGAAATTTGTCCTGAAATGTTGTGCTTGTCCATATGATGTAGAATTCTCTTTTTTAAACATTCATGAAGGAATGCAAATTGCCTACGATAAATACCAGGTTTGTATATGCTGCGTGTTCCATTGGGAGATGTGCAGAAGCTGGGAGAAAGTGTTTTGCAGCATAATGAATCTTCGGCAACCACCTACAAGGTTTTCTCCTTACGGTAAGCGAATCTCAAATGATGTAAAACTTGTTTACGAGGAGTCCATTCAAAATGCTGCGAGGGAAGCTATTTGTGAAAATGAAGGTAATAATAATATTGTGGACTTGGCAGAAACGCGGTTACACATCATTAAATGGTGCAGTTACTGTGACCAGCATTCATACAGGTAAGGTGATAGATGTCAATATTCTTTCGAAATATTGTATATGAAAAAAATGGGCACATAAAAACATTGTTTTTGACCTGTTGGTGAAAATTCATGGTGTTGATATAAACAGGCTGAAGAATCGGGTAAGTCTTACAAACATAAAAAGTCTTCCGGTTGCTGTTGTAGTAGCAATGAGTTCTATATTTAGATATCTTTCCCAGCTTGATTTGTTGAGATAATTTTTGCATCGAAAAACACAAAACCCGAATGAAAGTTTTCATAATGTCATTTTATCACGGGTTCCGAAAACCACATTTGTGCACATTGAAGCACTTTCACTTGGTGTTTATAATGCTGTTTGTTCCTTTAATGATGGTAATGTATCCAAATTAACAAAAACTTCAGTAAATGGCAGTAGGACCTGGAGAATATTCGGTAAGTGCCATGAAAACTCTCTCGATAGAAAAAAATTAATGAAAGCAAGCATGTTTTTTCTGGATGATCAAAGAAAATTAGAAAAGATAAAAGAAAAAAAGAAGATAATATTAAGAAAAATAAGGTAAAAACCGGCTACAGTGCAAGATCTTTTTGATGAGGTAAAATTTTATATAAAAGCTACTGTTTTCTGAAAATTTTCTTTTCTAAACAGTATTTTCTCATTTCTCTAAATTTACTGTATGCATGAACTGGAAATTTTTATTTAATATTCCATATATATTCTTGTGTATACTGAAGTGAAATTTTTGAAATATTCCTCAGACATTTAGCTAAAAAGCATATGTCGTAACACAGAAAAGGAAAATTTTTATTAAGTTCCTTATTGGTACTCTGCAAAAATTATTTTTTTAATCAGGCTGATCAATTTTTTAAAAAAAGATTTCACTTCTGTATAAAAATAAATGTTTATTTAATGCACACTTAAATATATCTCAAAATGCGTTGCATGAAGCTTGTTACATACAAAAAAAATCATAAATTTCATGTTTAAAAACACAAAAATAGTTTACTTGTTGTTTTGGATACTATCTATGACACTAGACTATCTACTACACTAGACTACTGCAGCCACGTGGGTTACAGTTAAAAGGAAGTAAATATATCGAACAAGTGAAAAAGGAAAGATGGAAACAAAACCTACGCTTTTAATTTTCCATTGCTGGTATTTTAGTTAATGTAAATAATAAAAGGAAGAGATGAAACCTATGAGAATAAAAAATGCTCTATTTGAAGAGGTCCGATTATAGTCAGTAAATTTCAAGAAACACAGAAAAAAATCTTTGGAGGGTCGCGAATTATTTTCCAACTTTGTTTCGTAACGGGCTTGAAACCTAATGCCTGAAAAACCCCGCAGTGTAGAGAAGCTGCTGCACTTAAAATATGCCCAAGGTCTTCCTTTGCGAGGTCAGGAAGTTCGAGAGGAGTGCTATCTCAGATGTCGTACTTGTCTCTTGATCATGGTTCAAAATGAGGAGGTTCGTTACCAATATTCCTCGTGTCTTTTTTTTTTTTGAGCGACTTAAATAAGCACTCACTACGACATCGAATCCCATCATGAGGAAAAGCAGGGTAGTTACGATATCCCAGGGTCATGGTCCCACTTTTGGATCCGGCATGTCATGAGTTAGAGTTCTAGTACTCAATACCGGCCTTATATAGAAGGGCTGATGCACGTTAAATCAGTCGTGGCTCAAACACCTCCCGCTGACATGGTGTAGAAACTTAAAGAGTGGGGTATCATCTCGGGTGCCGTCCTTATGATATAACCGAGTTTATGATTTACCAGGTCCGTAGCCAATAACCCTCGCTTTGCTTTCGTGCAACGTTAACAAACACTCATCCACACTACAGAACAATATAACAAAGACAAATCTCTTAGTTGTATTGTTCTATAAATTGATTTTAGCGCAGCCAATCAAATAGAGACTAATCAAATCATAAGAAAATTGTAAAACGTAATGCTATTCGTGAGTATAAATTCCATATCTACTTGTTTCAATAAAGATTTAAACAATTTAACTAATTTTAAGCACGAAGAAAGTGCAAAGTTAATTCTTTTTAGATTATGGCACAATCCTCTCTTTCTTTAGAATCTTTCGTACGTGTATAAAATACTTTTTTTATAATATTGTTGAAGTTTTAATATGACTGATGATTACAATTTTTATAGATGTCCAAAATCTTTTTATAGAAACAAAGAATAAGGGTTTTATTATTCTTTGTATGATACATTTATACCGTAATTATTTTGAACTATCTTTGCTAAAAAAACGATAATTTGCGATTTCAAAGTGTCTTTTAGTTTATATATATATAGTGCTTATGAAATTTATGTTTTGAAATTTATAAATTACCCTTCGGAAGAATGACAATTATTTTTATATTGAAATTTCTGATTTATTAAGAATATTAAAATATTAACTACTTTTGAAATCGAGAAAATATAGTACAGTTAATTGTTTTAAAAGATTAGCCTAACCTAAACTTCCGATTAATGTTCGATTTTCTTATTTTGGTAGGTTTTTCTTGGGGAAAAAATTAGTTCAAAAAATAAAACTCTACTCGGAATCTGAGGAATAAATACTTGATTGTTTTCTTTTTTCCTTTATTTTTAAAATATTTTTTTTCAATATTTTTGTTTTTCATATCAGCCTAATAAAACTAACTTATAACAGGTAAAACACATTGCTAAAATGATCTACAAAATACTGTTGTAGAAGTAAGATCTGTACAAAAAATCTAAAATTAAATCCTTAAATATGTTTTTTTTTTTTTTTGCATTTAAAGTTATTCATAAATACGTTGTCAAATATTTGAAAACATGCGTAGAGTTAGATATTATAATATCTATTGGGAATGCTAAGAACTCCAATTATTGTCGAATAGCATTTCAATAAAGTTATTGATACTCATTTTAGAATTAATTTATTTCAGTGAGTCTTTGTCGCGAGAATATTCAAAGCCATTTTTCCTAAAGTAAATATAAAATGCAACCTCTGAATTGACAACCCTAACTTTTCTGGCTATCAACTACGAATCGGCATACGTAGCAAAATGTGCAGCAGGTTCTTGACTTTTTGAACATATACCTATTATATTTAAACATATACCTACAAGGTAATATCTGTTATATTCAAAAACTCTGCATAGTAGTTTGGATTAGTGAGGCTCTATCTCGAGTGTCGTCCTCTACAATTGACGAAATTGCGAGGCCGGTTACTAATACTCTCCTCATGTAACTTCAAAGTGTGGCATTAATGTACAGTCATTCGAAAGTCATTAAACAACGACGAAGTACATGCTCAAAATTTTTATTTAACAACATTTTATAAGATTTTTAATTTTTAAAATATTTTTGTAGTTCACTGTTATGTATCTACGCTTTCTCCAGTTTTAATATTTGGAATTATTTTAGGATTAATTTTTAACTATATTTAAGTGGTAGGAATCTTTATTAGTGTAGAAATTTAATAATAGTTCCTGTTCTTGTGTGAGCTGTAGTTAAGCAATGACTCTCCATGTTCCAATAGGCACAATACGATTTCAGTATTCAATTTGTGCAAAGGTGCGCAGACGAATTTCAGTGGGAAGATTTATCCGAAGATGTCGTCATGGACATCGGTTGCGGTCATGAACTGAATTGTTGTAAAGCAATAATGATGCAGTTTCCAGAAGTGAAAGCGTTAATTGCGGTGGACAAAGAAAGCACTGTGTTCGAAACGGAACGCTTTAGGAATAGAATTGAGTTTTGCGTCGGCGACATACAAGAAAGGTTTGTTGATTTATTACTTGTTCTAATCGATTCGTCAGTGACGATTGGCTGGTTAACATATCCTCTAAAAATTAAGGATTGTTCTTTTTGCCTAATAATTTGACCAAGATTCCTTTGAGGTGACGGTCACGAGCTACGTTATCGTTGTCCAGTCGCAAGTTCGAGTCTTGATATCACTGAAGACCCGTCGCATAGAAATACCAATGTGCATTAAATTTGTCGAGGCTCAAGGGGTCTCATTTTTGCTGGGAGACGTTCAAACGTCATCCTCGTTACTTGATCGAGGTTAAATATTTTGTTCGTTTCCAGTAGAACAAGTGTCGAGGCATTAATGATATGGCACTCACTCATTGCGCTACTACCATTACTAATCTTAGAACCATAACTCTCTCCTCGTTATAAATATTATTTTTCTATGAATGTATAAAAGTATATCGATTGCCTTTGGTCTTGGAAAGAAGCATGCAGGAAGCCTGCACCTTAAAGTGTTTACATTGGTTATAAAAAAAATAACTATAAAATGTTGATGGTTATTTACTATGCTAACTTCGTATCGTCTAGAGCTTACTATAGCAAGCACATTTAATTTTAGAATCGGGTTATTTATACATGGTACCCTATCGTTCTTCTCGCTCCCGATTTAAAAAAATACCTAGATTACCAGTTTAAATTGGAATAGAAGTTTTGGTTTTAGCACGTATATTTAATCTTGTTGATCTTCATGCAAGACACTTCGCTCACAATCGGTGGCTAAAGTATAAAGAACAATTCCCAGCAAAATTCTTCATTAATGCAAATTTCTCAGTTGACAAATATTTGTAAAATGTGTCGTAGCAAAAATAAATTCCTTCACGCTGTTATCTGAATAAAAGCCAAAAAGTGCAAGATGTAGCTTTTCTGATGCTATATGAATATATGCAGCAATAAAAAAAAAAGCAAATTGAACTGAACCTCATCCTCGAAGGGTGATGATCTGGTAAAAACACTTTGTTTTCCAAGTAAAGGAATTGTTCTCCTAATAGTGCAATCAAATGCTAATCCTTGATCGCGCATAGAGAAAAAAAAATTCGGTTAAAAGCGGATTTTCTAACATTCTTGGTGGGCTGCTGTTTTGCTTACCAATGTATTTAAGATAAATTTCTAATTTAAATTTGATTGACTGTTACGAAAGTATACTGCTTGGAATATTAAAAGCAAGGGTATTTTTTTGTTGATCCCGATCATTTAAAACCTTACTATATTGGATATCTCCCTAAAACCAAATCCTCGAAAAAGATGTTACGGGTGCTTTCGCTCTTTACAAAACCTTATGATCCTCGGTGGCTAGGTTGGGGATTGTATGGAAATTGAAGAATAGTAAATTATTTGAAAATTTTTAAAATAATAGGGGGAAATGTCATGAAATTTCTCGCTGCCGTAACACATGTGGTATAATTTGCTTTTAAGATTTAAAACTGGCTATCATAGAACCATTAGAGCTTGCTATTAAAAACTCCGATAATTTCTGAATCATTCCTATTTTCTGTCTAGGGATTCTCTTAAATCGTATGAAGGCCAGATGGATAAAGTTATTTCGACAAATACTTTTCATCAAATCCTGGACAAAGAAAAGGCGTTTCGAAACGTCTACCGCCTGTTGAAACCTGGTGGAGAGGCTGGCTTTTTCTTTTGCGTGAATTCTTACATGCATAAATTTTTAACGCTTTTGTGTGAAATACCAAAGTATGAAGCTATGCTTAAAGTAAGTGAAATCTTTTTATAATAAATTTAAAGAAAAGAGGTGATATTTTTACAATTTTTGCGTGGGAAATCTTGAAATTTCAATCAATTCCAAATAGGAAATTACAGCACCCTTGAAAAGAATGTAATCGAAATTTCTTTCTTGAGTTACTCAATATCAATTACTTAAACTGAAATTTTGGAGGTCTGTTATTATAAGCTTCAAACATAGTATGCGCTGCTAATGCACAAGTATCGATGAGTGAAACTCAACAATTCGGACGCTTTTTTTCTTCGTTGTCTGACTTCTCAACTTCTCGGAGATGTAACCATCAATAAAGTATCAACGTTATCGAAGGATTTATAACCAAATGGAGGAGCTCCGATGTTGTCGTATAATTGAGATGCGTTAAATTGGCACTTCATAACAGAAAAGTTGCATTCGGCACCATACGAACATGGGCATGAGTAGATGTTGTTAGTAATGAATACTGCATGAAATTCAAAGGAGAATTCTAGAGAGGGCAAGTACTCGAAGGTTTAGGTGCAAGAATTCCGGGCAAGTTCGAATGATGGGGACAGGCCTGAGCAGCCTTGAAGACATTTTCTTTTTTTCCAATGCGTTGCCTTTTCAATGCTACTTGAAGTACATTCTATCTTACGGCTCACGACTGTAGCAAGGTTGCGTTCTCGTTGCTGATTATAAGTTCTGTTTAAATTCGAAACGTCTGTAGAGTCTTTTATAATGTTATACCGATCATAATGACTGACAATAGACGGGTATCGGTGTTCATCGATGTAACTTGCTTCAGGCTTGGAGCCGATGACCTTCGTCTCTAGGTGAGGGGTGGCCTGAGGGATCAAGCCCATCAGGCTGTGTTTTTCAACAGCAGGTCGCTTCTAGTCACCCTCTGTAATTTTCAGAGCCGAACGATATGTTTCGTACATTCTGTGACCGGTTATGTTTATCTTTGACACGTTATGTTGTCATGTCCCATCAAAATCTCATATTATTGAACTGCCTCCATTTTGTTTTACTTTTTCCTTTTTCCTATAAAGTCGTCACTCTCTTCTGCAATCAAATGTACGTTGTAGAATGCAAGCTATGAGATTCCCCCCCCCCCGAAATGTCGCAGAACTGTTGCAAAAAATGCATAAATAACTAACCAAATACCACTGAAAATATATAGCTTTCGCACCATTAAAAAGGACAACTTAGTTAAGAATTTGTTCTAAACGGCAAAATAGCACGCACACTAAAGGGACTTTTCAGTCTATTAAAAATACTACTAGTGCAGCTACTGATGACCATAGACAGATAGATGCATTTTTATAATATATTATGTAATTATCCTACAAAATTGCTTTTTTACTTGTATACTGCAATCAAATTCCATGCTATATGGCAAGTAATGCGCGAAAGCTTTAGAAATGTTCAACGTTATGGAATTTGTGATTTTGATGTGGTTGTGCTCAAGAGACGCTGGATTGAAGTAAAAATTTCTAGTACATTTGCAAGAACATTTCTGGTAAAAAAGGAAAGCTACATATTATAGGGAACACGGATCCAGGGAATATTACCGCAACAGTACAAGTCAGCACAAATGATTCATTCGTTTTGAAAACTGTATTTTCAAAAGAACCTTAAACTCTCTTCTAGTTTGGGTATTCTGGGACAATGAAATTCCACGTCCAGTCGTGACAATGGAAAGATTCGCCAAAGGTTAATGTTTGTTGCGTAGTGTCACAAAGATAAATGGGCCATTTATGTTTCGCTGATCAAACTGTCAAGGGTATAATTTATTTAGATATGTTGCAGTTGTTTTTCGGTTAACCCAGAACTGTACTTCAGGGATTTTGTCTTCCAACAAGACTCCTCTCCCCTATTGACACAATCCCAATGTGTGACTATCTAAACAATGAACTTTTGACTCGCTAGATGAGGATGACCTACCTGCCGTACTAGGTCACATGATTTAACTGCTTTTGATTTCTACATGAGAGGGCACTTTAAGGACCTTGTTTACAGACAATTGATTGAACTATGTTGTAAAATGTATGGAAAGTATTGTCGCTTGGACGTGTGGCGCGTAGAGACTGTATGAACTTGATTGAGTTTGTGGTTTCTTCGTATATCACTCATGTGTGTACATATACTACATTTGTAAGTATAGCCTTTTCAAAATGAATCGTTTGTATTGACCCTGTATATTATACAGCTAAAACTTGGCGAAACTGTCCAGTGTAACAGTTGATTTCAATTCGAATGGTTATTAGTTTTTGTGTAAAAGGAAAACATAATGAATATTTATCGTGGCGCATTATGACCTAAATTAATCCTTGCGCCATAAAAAAGAAGAAAAAGAATATTTATAGATTACAGGGGACACGGATGCCAGGAAAATTTAAATATTTTGGTTCAATTATTAGAGCGCATGAATGAAGAGGGCAAAAGGTACCACAAAAATTTCGATGTTATTTGTTGATATAGTTTTCGGTATCTATGATTATCGTTTACAAAAATTTCTTGCTTTTAATTGCCTCTGTCATCGGATTTATGGGTCATGGTAATAACAGTATATGGATTTAAACCTTCAAATGCTTGCAGACTGATAAAATGGGCAGTGTTTCTGCTTGCGATAATTCGGAAACCAAAATATGACCTTACAAACGATTAGTACCATGAATACATTAATCAAAACCGTTAAATTCTGTATGCAAATACACAAAAATATTCTAATGTTATTACTTTTTTAATGTATTGCAGGACACATTTGCACTTAACTTGTATGCACCTGAGCATGGGAAACAGTATAAGGAACATCTAGAGAAAATTGGATTTAAACATGTTCGAGCCTTCGAGGAAGAGATAAGACTTCCATTCTCTTCAGATGAATGCTTCAAAGGTTAGTATAAAGATTACAAAAGGTTCGTCTTAAATAAATTAGGCAATCAAAAATAACTGTAACTGAAAAAATTAGTTTTAAAAAGGAAAGTTTACACTAGCAGTTTATTTTAGATTTGAAAAGATTTTAGAAACATTGCCTTCAGAGTTTAAAGCATATCCAAAAATTTGAATCGTAAAAATTTCGTCGGTTAAGCACGTTCTCAAGATTTGAAAAAAGAAATTGGATATTGTTTAGCGAAATTCTTGTGCTTTGCTTAGTTTTCGCTGTTCGGAGATTTTTTCCCAATTTCTGAAACTTCGATTTGAATGCTCTAAATGTATTGCAAATCGAAATGATGGATGCGAATTTTCGTACAAAATCTATCGTACATTTTTGTTTTAAAATAAAAATCTGAGTGAAAATTTTCTTAATTGCCAGCTCAAACAATACAAAATATTAAATGAAAACGGTGCACCGTTTTAATAGGAATTATGAGAATTATTTTTTTAAACTTGGTAAACTTTAAAAAATATAATTTTGCAGACTGTGTTAACAAAAATTTTAATTACTAAAATGCTTGGCATTGATTACATTTGATATGTCTACTGTTGGTCGTAATGAATGTAGTACTCTCGCATGTCTAATTAGCTAAATTTGAGCAAACTTCCGCATTAGCGTCAAATTTCTGGTTAATCTTTGGGCCCTGAAGACTCGAGGGTGCACATGAATCTGTATAAGCTTAAGGTCATGATAGCGTAGCATACAAGTTTGATATGTAGAGTGCCCAATGAGGTATCGTCGTAGTCACATGACAATGTTTCAGAATTAAGAGGTACATTCCAAATATCCTTCATGTTGCTGTATAGCGCTACATTAATACTTGTAGCGTAGACCCATTGAGGGCAGTTTGCTACCCTTTTCATTTTTTGACGACCAAGAGCGAACCAGATAATTTATTTTCTTCGTCAAAGGGAATTATAGATTCTTCTCAGATGCCCTGGGGCGAAACAGTTGTATCATCGGATTATAGACGGACGTTGGATACTTGTATTCTTCTCCGACACCCAATGGCGAATATTCAAAAGGGAGCGTTTTCTTCACAACCATCTATAGAATGAATACGCCTATTTTAACGGCTGTCCATTCCTTCATTCCCTCTTGCATGTGGCAGTTATACATTTTAACAGAAGAGTGTCGGATTTTGTAAGGAAGAAACTTCGTTGAGTGGGTAACCTCATGGTCGAAGGGACGGGTCAATGTATAGACCCACCATATGATTTACGAAGTGTATCAATAAACAGTATCTTTATCCAGACACTCTTGTCCCTGTTGAATCAATGGTGGATGGCACCAAGTCAGAAAGTGCCCGGTGCAGACCAGTGTTCCTCACCAGTCAAAAATTACTATGGATGTGAAAGAGGCCCACCCATAGGGTTTAAAGAGATGGCTCGAAAAAGTGACCGGGAACTTCTGCGACAAGAGCCGAAGAGGCTGTGGTGCATCCGCCACAGTGATTAAGATTCTGTGAAAGGAGAGTCCTGTGATAAGCAGCGAGACCAGAGATCCGGAAGATAATTGAACTGCTATTTGGGCTTGATATTTTCCTTACAGAAAGGCTTGGAGGCGGTGATGGATGGATACTACAATAGTGGTATATTACTCTACTCAATTTTGTAATAAAATATTTTAGTAAAACTTATGTCGTGACCCCTCCTATTTTCCATACATTCTTAATGCTTCGGAGTTTGGTGTAAATTAAAACAAAACTTGAATTGGTGCTCGCTACACTCATAAGTCCGCAGAAATTGGATCTACATCTAAGGAACGAAAGATTAATGTGTTGGGTGTATTTTTTTTTTTTTTTGAATTAACAAAAGTATTGAATTTTGTATGCAATATATACGTTCTCTCCAAACTATTTGTTTCTAGATTTTCTTGAGGATCTTAATATCAACCTCAAATTATCGCCTGAAGATGCAGAAAGTTCAAAGCGGAAGCGCTCGTGATTCATGAGAAAAAATTTGGTAGAATCAAAGGAAATCTTCGTTACGTCTCTGTGCAGCTTAGTTTATTAGGAGTTAAGCCAATGGAAAGCTCGGATTCGAAATCTAAAGAAACAATGGTTGTTTAGCACTTTCACTCTGTTTTCAGAAATGTTTTATAGTACGATTCATTTTGATTTTTAGTATGCAAAAGAAAGATTTTATTTTAATGCAAAATTTTTATCCTGATGTTTAGATTTTAATAAAACTTTTGACAATTAGTTGGCTTCAAATGTTTCCTTTTCCTATTTAATTCTAGTTTTGTGTATTTAACCCCTTAAATTCCATTGGCGTATATATCGGTCTCGCTCAACCGGTGTATTGAGTGCGCTTGACGTATATAAACGTTCTACCGAAACGCTATCATTGCGCCGTTATCAATAAAATTATTCCGAATTCAAACAAAATAACCTTGACAGTGTTTGCGAATTATTTACATGTATTGGAAAAATTTGCTTATTTGTGCATTAGCCTTTCCTCCCAATACACAAAATAGGCATGCCTTGTGAAAGCGGTGGCACTGGGAACGAATCGCGAGGTTTTAATCGCAGTTAAGGTTTTAATTTAATCGGAGATCCTCAACATCCTGGTTAATTTTGAATTACAAGGTCAGATTTGCGGGGTTCCAATCTGTCGAACACCAGATGCAACCCATGTTTATTTCAACGGAACTCCAATTTGGAGAGGGGTCGAAGGAAGTTTTTTCGTCATTAATGCATGCTTTAGAGTGACGAAATTTAAATACCGAGAAAGAATGCCAGTGCTTAATGTACATTACATGGCGAAACTTGTCACCAATAACCTCCATCCACTCCAGAGTTACAGTAATTCAAAATTGAGATTTATTGGTTCAATCACCTAATATATGGTAACATTGGCAGAGTCCAGCGAAATAAATCGGGGGGGGGGGGGTATCTCACAGGTGGCGAAGTCGGCAACTCGCCTGTTTTCCATTTTGACTTTTAACCACAACATATTCCATTAGTTCCAAGTTATTAAAAGAACAATTTATGTCATCAATGTGCTATACTAGTGCAATTATTTTTGTGCGGTGCGGTACAATTTTAAAATTTGGTGGCACAGTAACAATATTAATTTAAAGAATTTGACTTATCTGTAATATTCTATGTAAAATAGTTTATAATTTTCAATGTTAAATGATATATGTATGATAAAGATTAAATGTTTGAGTAATTACAAATTATAAGAATACTCGTTTATATTTTTATATTATATATAATGCGAAATTTGAGATTGATTTTTAATAATTTTTTAATATTCGATCGTAAAAATGACTAATTTCGTCATCTACATTTAAAATTCCCAACCTTTTACACTTTTATATTACTGAAAATCCGAATTTACAGAAATAAGATGCAACAATATTTTTAAAGCTTTCTATTTATTGTGAAATCTCTTTCAATTTTAATACAAAATTGACTCTTCCGAATATTTTGAAGTTTCTATTACGGAGCGAAATTATTTTTTCCTCTTCTTTTAAAAATAACTCGTATTATATATATGCATGCATCCTTACACGAATGGATTTCTCAGCCAATAAATTTTCCTTTATATCCAACTATTCACGAAAAGATAAAGGTATTCGCGATACATTTAACTTATTTGGTATTTATAAAATAGCCAATTGATTCCCAGGTTTTATTTTTTCCAGACAGTATAAATAAAAAAAAAAATTTTTTTAATTGGCGGCACACACAGAAGTGTTGTGGCACAGTATTTCAGAAGAACTGGGCTATACTATTAAAAATTTGGTTCCCTCGGAAAAAGCATCAAATCTAATCATTATTGTATGATCTACAGTTAAACCTGTTGT
The DNA here is from genome assembly GCA_019973975.1 of Trichonephila clavata. Lineage (NCBI taxonomy): Eukaryota > Metazoa > Arthropoda > Arachnida > Araneae > Nephilidae > Trichonephila > Trichonephila clavata. The sequence goes on along the minus strand of BMAO01003274.1, from coordinate 37,136 downwards.
GCGGTAAATAGGGAGCACGCACAAAAGTATTCGAAAGTTTCATAATTTCTTGTATATAACAAATTCGTCGAAATGCTACAGAATTTATTTTTCTTTGCGTTGGAGAGGGACTAGTACCGCAAGCGAACAAAGATCGATTAATCGCAATTTGTAAAGATAGTATTATACATTAGAGCAGGTCTGGGACCAAAATTTGACCCGCGTGTTGATTTATTTTTGTTGGAGACATTTATTTCGCTTCATATAGATTAAATGAAGGTGTTATAGAATACCATTTACATTTCTAATAATAACTCTAATCGTTTTTGACGAAAATACCCAAAATCAATATGATTACATACTGTAAATGTTTGTAACAAAATAACACTTGTCAAAAGCATACTATTTATTTTGTTCCTTTAAAAATAGCTTTTTATGATAAGTTACATATTGAGGATATTTTAGACTAGTTGGGTAATATGGAATAAGTAGTTTAAACCATTGGAAGACTTATTAGATTTCAAAACAAGTAGTTATGTGTAACTATAAAAACCATATTTTCAAAATAACGTTGCAAATAATCTATTTCCAGTCTATTTACAAGAGTGACAAATATAATCTTTTTTTTTTTTTTTGGTTCCGTTACAGCTAATGTGAGCTGAAGCGTTGAAGTATTGAAATTAAAATTTCCTCTCTTTCATATTCGAAAAATTTTTCATTACATAAGATACATTCCGCTTTTTTCTCGTTTAGCATAAAGTTCATTACAAATGATACACATCGGAATGGAATGATTTATCGCTAATAACATTGGAGCCAATTTTTGTAGGTTTAGGTCTAGTACCGGTCTAAGTTTAAGGCAACAGTGGACAGTTAAAATGTGGAAAATTGTCCAAAATATCGAAAAAATTTTTTTTGCTGATTATAATATTTTATTAGCCTCTGTATCAAACGCAAAAAAAAACTTTTGGTGTTATGCATTTTTTACTGAGTTATAGGGTAGTTTCTCTCGAATTAGTCATCCATGACCACGCCCCTTTGTTTACATTTTCTAATGTCATGCTATTGTAGCTGCCATGCACTTTGACAGGAAAAATTTTATTTACTGTAAACAAAGCTTTACTAATTTTTATTTTTAAATGTTAATTTATCAAGTTCAGGTTGGCAACACTTTGCTTTAACTGTATCTGAGACCTAAATTGACATTATTTGTTTACCATTCGTTCAAACTTCGGTTTGCATTTTTCGTTAAACTTTACTCAAACCTTATATTTATTTTACCAAAACAAAATTTCTTTTCAGAACTAAAGCTCTTTTTAAATCGTATTTATTGTTTAAAATTATTAGTATGGATCTTATATCATCGAGATATAGAAAACCCAAGGGTCGTCCTACCAAAAAGAGGAAGATGTCGTCTGAAAACAGCAAAAAGCGATGGCAGAAATCTCCTGAAACTGTTGATGAAAAAAACAGTTTTATATTACAGAGGGATCCATTTTCTGACCCAAGTACATCTTCCCAACCTGAGGCAAGTTATATTTTCACCCACAAGGCTGTGTTTTCGGAACTATTGCAAAAAGTTCCTTGCAAATATTGTACAAACTGTGCCCTTGTTATAAAACAACACCAATCCATGGGATATTCTACAAAAATGGAACTTTTATGTGAATCATGTCATGAAAGCTATGGAAGTGTGTATTCAAGTTTCCAAGAGGAGTCTAAAAATTCACATGATATTAACAGCAAGCTAGTGAGTGCCTTCCTATCCATAGGCAGAGGGCATGCTGCTTTGGAAACTTTTTTCATCTGTGCTCAACATGCCAACAATGGACAAAAAAAACATTTGCCAAATGCATGCACAACTTATCGGTTAAAAACAAAGAACTGAAGAAAAAAATGCTCGAAATGTCACGTCAAGCAACTAGAGAAGCTCACATAAAAGTTGATTCTTCTCTAAAATATCAGGAAATCATTGACGTGAGTGTGTCATATGACGGTACATGGCAAAAGCGAGGACATACATCTAACCTAGGATTAGGAATAATCATCGATGTCCTTAGTGAACTGGTTCTTGACTTTGAAGTATTGTCGAAATACTGTCATAATTGCATAATTACTGATCGAGATATGGGAGCCGATAGTGCGGAATTTCACATTTAGCAAAAAGGACATATGGATGAGTGTGACAAAAATTTCGATGGAACGTCTGGAGCCATGGAGATGCATGCTGCACTAATTATGTGGAGACGGTCAGTAAGTGATTGCCAAATGAGATTCGTTTCCATGGCGAGTGATGGCGACTCGAAAACTTTTCAATTTTTGTCAGAAAATGAAGTATATGGTTCTGGGGTAAAAATCGAAAAGGATGAGTGCTTGAATCATGTTGCATAGAGGCTAGGCACATCGTTACGCAACAAAGTAAAAGAGTGGAAGGTGAAGAAGGTGACTCTTGGTGGGCGTAAGCAGGGAAGCCTTACGGATAAAAACATAACAAAGTTGCAAAATTACTACAGATAAGCTATAAAAGATAATGTTCCTAATACCCAAAAAATGAAAACTGCTATATATGCCAGCCTGATGCATTGCTCGTCAATTGACGAAAAGTCTACGCATGGTAAGTGTCTTGAAGGGGAATCATCATGGTGTTTTTATAAAAGAGCAATAGCCAAAGGTGAAACCCCAGGGTCACATAGTTCCATGAGAACTTGCTTGTCGCAACAAGTAGTTGAAAAGATTATGCTTGTTTACCAACGTTTAGCTTCAGACACCATTCTTCAAAGATGCGTAGGAGGCAAGACGCAGAATTGTAATGAAAGTCTGCATAGCTGCATTTGGCGAAAATGCCCAAAAGAGGTATTCGTGTCCAAAAGGAGGCTAGAAATAGCAGTTACGGATGCCGTTGAAAAGCACAATTTGGGCTACGTGAAATCACTTGAATCAAAAGAGGACTCAAACCTTAATGATAGTTTTTCTTTGACTATTGCTGAAAGACAGGATAAACGACGCATTTCTGAAAACATTTCTGTGAAAAGAGAGAAAAGGAAAAGAAATACTACTAATAAAGATGTAGCCTATAATGCCGGTGCTTTTTAATTTTTTTTCAGACTTAGCGACAGTTTTCTTTTTATGTATTGAATTTATTACTGTTTTGCATTTTTATAATTTAATTGTATTGAAATACTTTATTTTTACTCATTGTGATTAACGAAATATATAATTTATTATCTGGTTGATGAAATACATTCTACTAATTTACTTTAGATATTATTAGAAAGTTCTAGCTTATTTTTCAATTTTTATCACTATATATACCACGCGTACTAATGTGACTGTTACAATAAATATTGCAGAATCTTTTATATATATATTCTGCACCTATCTTATGTTTATATGATATTAGTGTTTTTCAAATTTATACTTATATATCTTTAATTTTTTTTATAAAAATCAGTTATTTTCTTATAAAATCAAAATAGTTGTTTTTCTCAAAATAAAAAATTTGCCTCGAAACTGTTTTGAATTTTTGTAATTTAATCCTATTGAAATACTTTATTTTTACTTATTGTGATTTATGAAATATATAATATATTATCCGGTTGAGATAAAATAATAATGGAATACATTCTGCTAATTTACTTCTGATATTATTAGAAAGTTCCAGCTTACTTTTCAATTTTTATCACTATGTGTACCACATGTCAATGTGACTGTTACAATAAATATTGCTCTTATATGTATATATTCTGCACTTTTATCTTACATTTGTTATGATATTAGTGTTTTTATATTTCAAATTTATATTTATATCTTCATTTTTTTATAAAAAGCAAAGTTAATTTCCTTTAAAATAACAAAAAAGCTGTTTTTCTCAAAATCAAAAATTTGCCTCGAAGCCAAAATTTAAAATGTTCCATGCGTTGCAATTTTTGTCCGATTATAACAAAACTTTCCAAAAGTATTCTTCTAATATGTAATTATAACTTCTTGGATGCATTGTAGTAATAGTGATAGGGTGAAAGAAGAAATTAAAGTTTTTTATGTATAAAGTCATTAAAATTCTTGAAAATTTCATATAAAAATTTGCGTTTAGCCATACTTTGTAAATTATCATATAAAACATTACTTTACATGCATAAATTTCTAAAGAATTGCTTAAAGAAGTTAAATCAGTTAAAAATATGAAATTTTAAAAAAAAATCAAAACGCATGGAACGTTTTGAAATTTTTAAATTATTGTTAAATTTTTTTAAAAAATTTTAAATTTCTTAAAAACTACTCATTTTTTTCTCACAAATTTTTTATATGGTTTTAGTTGTAACTTAAATACTGGCAGTCAAAATTTGGAGCGTGTGTGTAACAAATTTAAAAAAAATTTTTTTACTGTCCACTGTAGCCTTAATTTCTCAATAAAAAACTTTAAATGTTCGAATTCTTTTTTTTAAAAGCTTTTGGTCTCTTTTCCCTGCGTTCACGTTATTTTTGTATAACATTATTAAATTTTGTAAATACGTCGATTGTATTTTGTGGCTTTTGAATTGTATTTAATTTTATAACTTTAGCTTAAAATTTGTCCTTTATTTCCTTAGTATACCTTGTTACTAGACTATGTATACCTCGTGAGATGTTTGTGGTACACGATAATTATTTTATCTGTTTACGATTTGAAAATATACATTTATCAATTCTTTTTATATTTATACCAAAAAAGAATTTTTAAAATTAAAGTTCTTAGTTTAAACACAAATGGATTGCTTTTTAGATATACATATATATTTAAATAAGCCTTTTGACTAGTAGATCACATTTCAAGTATTTTTATTTATTATTATTTCATTAATTTCAAATGTTTTTATTCATGCTGCTCAATGATTGCTTTTTTTGTGTTCTCTATTAACTTAATATATCTAAATAATGAAATCTTACCATCAGATGTAGTAATGTTTGAATACTCTTTTAACATTAATAGTACATGTGTACAGTTTTCAAAAACGTCGTGATTAGTAGATTGATAATTAAAAATTATACTGCAGCCCTCTAGCTGCTTCATTTCCAATTGTAAATTTAGATTTGAATTTTTCATGAGCTATTAGGGAACTTCGTAAACACGAATCGGATTTCAATTGGTTTGGAGAATTATTCTACTATCTGACAGAAAATATTTAATTTAGCATGTTTTCTCATTAAATGTATGAGTTTTCTAATTTAATATTTCTAATTATAGAAACATTTTTATTTTATATTTTTATAAATTGAAAGTAACTATATGTGCATGGGTAAGAACATCTGCAAGTTATGATTGGTAGACTCGTTTGCAAATTGCATTAAGGTATTCAACTACTTCCGAAATTTTTTTTTTTTTAAAAATGGAGATACTGAAATTTTTTTGCGTGGTTTTTTATTTTTTTAGTTAATTTTAAGAAAAAATTATAAAACTAATTAGAGAAAGAAATTATTATTAGTAAAATAGGAAAAAATGGGTAAAACTTTACAAAAAATAACATTAAGGGGCCCACTCTGTACAAAAAGTTAAAAAAAAAATCTCAATTTTTCAATTATGATGTGTTGCTATGTTATTCATTTTTGAAATGGCTTTCAGGATAGGAGACATTTTAGTTTTTAAAAACCTTGGAACCCTTTATCTTAGTTATTATATGAAATTACTTAAAAAAACAGTATTTGTAATGACATAAGGCACTGTAAATTTTTTAATAAATCAGATTTTTAAATCTGAAGGTGAAAACACTTCTATCATTATACAGAACATCCATAAAAAATTTCAGTTAATTATTCTAAAAATTGTTTGAGCAATTGCTGTCACCGTTTGAGTTTTTCGAGTAAAACGCATTTTAAAGTATGACATATCTTGCTTAAAGTAATGGCATCTGCTTTTAGTAAAACACTTGTAGTTTTTGTTCTACTGAACGGGAAAAAAACTTGATATTTTTATAAAGATAATAAGATGGTCTATAAAATAAAATCCTAAGAAAAAATTGTCAATTTTTGACAAAATTCACAATTTCAGTGTAGTCGGATACCTTAAATGGCGGCATTTTTCTTTGAAGTAAGGTATGGGCGAGTTGGTTTTTCAATATGACAAACGTCTGAACAATAATAGTTACTACATAGAAAAAAAGTTCCCGATATGCTCTTCCCTGTAAAAATAAATCTTGTTTTGAAAAAATGTCTTTCATGCAAGTTTTTCCAAAAAAGGTACTTGGCTGTTTCCGGACACGCCTCGTATATGAATCCGTTTCTTCGATTTTAATAAGTTTGTCCAGTGTGGATGATAATTCAAAAATTATTATTATTCTTTAATTTCGTGTTAGAACCGCATATATAACTGCCATAAAAGAAGAGCATTTATAAAGGTAAGATTTGAAACTTGGATAAAAAATATTTCCTTTCATAATGATGAGATATTCACGTTAGATGTGCAAATTAATTTTATTTTAGTCTTAATGAAATTAAACAAGTAATTTTCAGTTTTAGAACTCCGTTCTTCTGCGTATTTTTGTTTAACTCAAATTAACATCTCTGAGGAAGGAATATTAAAAAAAAGTGTAATTTACTGCAATGCAGACATAGTTGTCGGAAAAAGTCATCTTTTCCCCTCAAAATGTAATGGGACCAATTCGCGCCAAAAAGTTGATCAAAAGTCAACTTGCGCCGCCTCTAACAAAAGGAAAACCCTGCAGAAAAATATAATACGGTATATTTATATCATTAAACTGATTCTAAAATTAAATGTGCTTGTATATATATATATATAGAACAGTATGAATTGAGAAAAGTTGAGACAGTTCGGAGTTAGTTTTGAATAGAAACCGCCTGGATACTTAAATCTCCAAGCATTCGTAAACCACGTTCTCCTTTCCACTAGTTGACTCAACTTAAAGGATATTGTGGATATTACGCTCTTCACACAAGAATACTAGTTCAGGGGTAGGCAGCTTGTATGTAACTCAAGGGCCATATTGTGGGGCGAAGAATTCTGAAGGGCCACACCTATTTTAAATGACTACGTTTAATATAAAAAACAATAAATATAAGTTAAGTAAAAAAATATTGCCAGTTTTAATCAAACTATAGTCATTTTTCTCAATTCATACTGTTCTATATATATATACAAGCACATTTAATTTTAGAATCAGTTTAATGATATAAATATACCGCATCATATTTTTCTGTAGGATTTTTCAAATCAGGACTGAAATTGCTTCCTGAAATCCTCATCATAGCCTGCGAATTTATACCAACCAACTTGCATATATATTTACTCTTATTGAACTTCATACAAGAAAATCTTTGTGCTCACACAAATACATGTCGATTAACACATAAGGAGCAGTTTCCCTGCAAATTTCTTAATATATAAAAATGTTCCAGCTGCAAAAGATTTGATTTATTCATATATGGAAATGTTCCAGCCAGCTGGAAAAGATTTGTAAATGTAAATACTATAGCATTAAATATTTTCTTCACTCTGTGATCTAAATTCAAACCAAATATAAGTTCAAGTTGTAGCTAATCGGGTGTTGCTTCAATATCAGCAGTAATGGGATAACAAAGCAAATTGAATTTAGGCCCAGTTTTCTTAAAATCTTGAAATCTTCTTGTAACCTCGCCTCCAAACTCTATAGATGATCTTTTAGTGGAAACACTTTCTCAGGGATTTTGTTTTCCAAACCGTGAAAAATAAAAGACGAATCTTTGTTCGCGAAAGGGGAAGAAATCTCGGTTTACAGCTGGTTTTTTGAATGTTTTGGAGGGATGTAGATGGTACTCAGGCTGCTAGTTGTCCATCCCTGTACAGAGAATTGAACATGGAGAAAGTTTTTTATTGCTTTTTTGATGTACTTATGAGTCTAGCACTTCCTTTCCAGTAAACTTTTTGAGTTTGCTTGTGATAAATTTCTTTCCCCACTTCCCACTGGATGGGTGGCAGGAAATGAGTTGACTAACCCAAAGTTGTCTCGAGATCAACCGGACCTAAGGCCCTCCAATATCATCGAATAGTTTGGCATAAGTGATAATAGATCCAAAGGCCGCAAGGATAAAACTTCTTCGTATAGGCACAATTTTCCAAACTGAAAGATACACTTCTTTCCTGATACAGACGAAATTATGCGAATGTCTTTGGGAAAGGCTTTTGCATTTTTTCTGAACCAATTCGGACGCTTCAAAAACAAATGCAGCACTGGTAGTTGCAGTTAAAAAACACACACCAGAGTTCAATAAACTGCATAGATCAATCAAAGTGAGAAAAGTGTTTGAATGGAAAATGTAAGAAATTGTAAGATACATGGTGATGGTCACATATATCGTGACCCAAAATACGAAAGAAGAAAGCTGGGTGTCAATGAAATTCACCATTTTTTCGAGATTTAGGTAAGATTGGGATAGTTTCTTGTAACTCGTTCCAGAATGTTCGTCTATCTTCCTTAAGAAGTTCTGCATGACACCTTTTATTTGGAAACACACCATCGAATAAAACAAAACAAACGTGTTTATCGGTAGCACAAGAAGTATTAAAAAATACATCCTGTACATTAGGTAAGCCACTTTGGGATAATATATAATTTTATTCACGTTCTGAAACAGCATTTTATAATGTACTTGAGAAGAATATATATAACAACTTATTGTGAAAGTCAAAAGCATAGCGTGTATAAAAGACCAAATGTAAGCGCATCTTCCAATATTGTGCTCCTCTTTTTTGCTTATAGAACATAAAAGATGAGCTATTTGCTGTAGACGATTCCATGACGTTCCCAAGCGAAAGCGTGTTAAATTTAGAATACCAGTTGTACTTACGATGATTATTTGTCGAGATATTGAAATTTTTCTTTTCTTTAAAACATACACGTGGAGGAAATATTGGAAAAAAGTGATCACTAAGTTAAAAAATAAATTAATAAAATACAGAAAAATTATTTTAAAGCTTCTTTTTCTTGAACGCGGTACACTTATAATTGCACTGAAGCGAAATAAAATAAAAATGCATTTGTAAAAAAATTTGCTATACTTTACCGTTTTATCCATACCGAAATATCAGTAAACAACGTTTTGTATATGTTTAAATATTGAACGATGAATGTTTTCTTAAACTGTACACATTGTATTATTGAAAAATATACGTTATATATGACGCCAACAAACAACAACTTGGTTTGAAATAAGAAAAGTTTGTAAATAACCCTATAGATCTATGTGTTGCACTCAGCGTGCAATATAGAGGGCTTAAGCGTGGTTTTTTTTATCAAAGAGATTGTTTTGACGACTGTTACTAGGTCACTTTGTACTACTTGTATTCTCATTTTTATATAGATGCTATTTCTAAATCGCCAATATATATTACATAGTAAATATTACTTTCAAATCGACTTTGATAATGGAATAGAGGAGAATGCCTCTATATATTTGTTAGTTGCTATTTCAATTAGGTTCAGCAAGTTTTTTAATCGGTTTATCTTTGATATTTTTGTTTTTTTATTGCATATTTTTTAATGTATTAGTCAGTTCCAATAAAAGCAATTTTAACATTTTTGGCATTCAATACACCAATTAAAAATAAAGAATAATAGATTTTGATTCTATTAAATTGTACTGTAAAATGCATAAAAGTAATTAAATTTGAGAAAGAAATAAAAAATACGAACACAATTAAAAAAAAAGAGCTCTTTCTCGCATGCATTCATCGATTCATAAAATAATATGTTAGTCCATTTCGCGTGTTACTGATTGCCAATTCAGGTTGAGAGCTTTGAAATTAAATTAGTATAATGGATTTTGGTGTAAAACTTAAAAAGAGGAAATACATTGCAGATACTTTGTCATTCAAATATGTTCTGGAGTAAAAAGAAATACATTTTTTGTTAATTTTCAGGCATATGAAGTAAAATTACCTTTCGAATTTAATTTCTGTATTCAAATATGTAATGATAAATTACTGAAAAAGGTAATGATTATAAATTTATTAATTGAAATCATTCAATATAGAACATTCTAGAAGCATATTTTTTCACCAATTCCTTTTTTAAAATAACTACCTTACGGATGTAGGTTAAAAATACATGTATACAATGTAAGAGAAAAAAATCGATCTAAAACATGTAAACGTACAGTGCATCTTTGTGCAAACTTGGAAGATTAATCAGAAGAAGCAATAGTAATACAATAAGTAGTATAGTTTAAGGCAGAATAGCTATTATATTTCTAGCTCCTTTTTAAATTCCATTATATAGCACAACATATTTGCTCATCACATTTCCTCTGTAAGGATAAGAGAGTTAAAAATGTTCAATAATTTTAGGTAAAAAAGCCGTGTTACTTTTAACAGGGGAACCTTACGGGATAACAGGGGAACCGTTTCATACTTACGTATGTAAATAAAGGAACTATATTATAGTGAATTCAATGTCAATCTTGGAAAGGGTTAATTAGACATTTGTTTTTGATTTGTTAGCGAGAATATTTCTCTTCACTCTGAATTGAAATATACTGTTATGGCTACTATTCCTAAGCGCTGATTCTTTTCTTATAAATAGTAGCCAATTCTAGAATTCTTCCATAGATTATAGGTTCCATGTCTATACTAAAGGTTCTACTGGAGGGGATATTAAAAATACCGGAATTGTAATTTTTTTCTACGTACCTTACATTGACTTATGCCTCAGAGAAATATTTGATAACTCTGATGCTGAAATAGATGTAATTTCTTTAGCCTTAGACAACATATATCAGTGTGTAAAGGATAATATTGTAATTTTTGTTGATTCCAAAGAGGCAGTTACAATCTTAACAACTACCAAACATTGTGAAAGCGAGATTTCCAGGATCTGTACGGGAAAAAAAATTTAATATAAAGAGCTACATAGCATTACAATGGATCCCAAGTCATTGCGGGAAATCAAAAGGCAAATGTATTAGCGAAGAGTAAATCCTATAGGATGGTGTTTATTTTTATCATTCTACATTGTATAGGATTGTTAATCGACTTAAGATTGAAAGACAGGAATCAGTCATAGGGTAAGCGGAAACTTATTTTCAGTTCGGTGTTACTAAGTTTAAAATGAAACAACTGTTACAGAACAATGATTCATGAATACAGAAAAATACTATCCTGCATATTTTTCTTCTTTTATTAAACTGGCATAAATGCACATATTATTTTGCAGACAGGGTAAGGCTTAAAGTTATACATCCCGTTTATAAAAATTTATAATTTTTTTCTCGCATTATTTTTTTAAAAAGAATAAAAAGAACAAAGTATCAGTCAATATAGTGATTAAATTTTATTTGATAGAAATTAAAAGAAATTCTTCATGGAAGGAAACAGAACTCTTTAAAAACTTCTGTCTGAATTCAGTAGTAATTTTTTATCATAAAAATGTATAAAGTGATAAAGTGAATTTTTTTTTTTTGAAACTGATAATTATTTTTAAATAAATCGGTATTTTTAATTAAAAATAGTTTTTATAGTAGGTAATTATTAACCTTCAATTAACTTGATTTTAACACCATTTTTTGCGAGAAGTCCCCCCCCCCACTCACACACACACAAAGAATGATATCTCATGATTTGCATTTATTAACGCTCTTTTATAAACTTCACTTGTATGTGATGGAATCTTTGAACTCCATTTTTACCCACTTTAAAGGGTCAGATTTATTAGAAATTTTGCTCACACTCTTCAAAGACCAATGACAATACAATAATTTAATAATTTTGTTCCATTGTCTTGATCAGGACCATCAGGATTAATGATTTTCCATTTTTTGATCCCATCCCACATCTGGCGACTAATTCCGGATCCCATTTCCAGATTTGGTGACTAATTCTAGAATTGGTGACTAAAAGATTAAGTTACAACTTAATTCGATTAAATATAAAAAAGTGTTTTTTCATTTTTTTATAAGCTATAGTTTATCTATCGCATTACATGATATTCATAAAATATAATTTGTAAACACTAAAATCTGCACAAGGAGTTACAAATTAGCTATGATTTTTATTCAAAAATTTTAGAATTTATGCACATCACTTTCTCTGAAATATCAGAAAACAGAAATCAGCATTTAGCGGGGCATTGTAAGTTGTACAAAAAAAACTTTTTCTCTTCTGACGCGTTTTATTACAGCAGAAACGTCACCGTCTATATGTTCTTTTGTAAATTTATCATACATGTTCTTACCAACTCAAGTCAATCCTACGCATCTGTGACAGAATTCTTCCTCCTCAGGAAACTAAAAGGTCATCCTTTGCGCTTACGACTTGAAAATCTAAAAATCGACTCTCGTGCTGGCTAAAGAGCTAGAAGCACAAATCATAGGTGGAAAATAAGTTTACAATCGACTCTTAAAATTTAATGAAGTTGATGGGAAGTATACTTCCCATGAGCTTATTAAGGTTTATCTGAAGAAACTTTTAAACTTAATTGAGTGGACTTAAAGTGTAAAGCATCAAAGTATAAGTGAAGAGTATTCCACATATACCAAAAATAAAATTTCTTCTTATGGGAGTAAGTTGCCACACAGTGAATGCTATTTCCCTTTCGGCCAACATAATGAATCGTTGATGGTTGAAACTTGATTTTCCTTCTTCTTCAGGCATAATTAAAGCCATGGTACTCACTTCAGCAGAAGCTTCTGCAATCGACGACGCAGACAATGTCATTGTTATGAATAATACAAAAATGTTGAGAAACAAATGATATGTTGTAGCAGGTTTATCATACACGTTTGGGTGTAATGTAACGTACAATGAAAAGCACATAGTACATGAACTGTAAATTACTGTTGTAAATACAAGAGATCCAACAGTCTTATCGATATCGTGAATCTTTGATTTAACTACGAAGTAAGAATACAGAACAATTTCATAGTTTAATTTATTTCTTGCAAGCAAAGATGCTGCAAAGTGCTTTAGAATGGATGTTGTGTCACAGCATACAACAATATAAAATAACATAAAAGACACCACAGGGACGTTGAAGAATATTAGAATATAAATATCAAAAAGTACTGATATAATATTATTATATAACCGTTCACTGAAACAGTATCCAAAGAACATGTAACAAATACTAAAGTTAAACTTACTAATGAATATCTTGTAAACAAGCATGGCTATATTTGACGATATGCTGAGAATGATGAGAATTTTTAAACATGTTGTGTATTTAGGTTCCTTGCTCTTTTTCAGCTCTTCTAAAATTTTGACAATCTTTTTCAACTGATGCATTTTTTTAACTAAAATGCAGCGATGAACGGTAGTAACGATTGATACTGTCATAACAGAAATCGATAAAACAGTGTTTTTAGTATAGAATGCCATAGACAACGATACGCATAGTTTAAGTAATATAGCTGCAACATTGATGGACGCGAGAAGTATGAAAAATATTCGTTCAGTGCAATTGGCGTTAGAAGCGGGAATCATTGAGTAGATGCCAGAAAAATGGAACAAGTTAAATATATAACTGTACGGGGAAACCATGTTAATACTCTCTTTCTGAAGTGAAATAAAATAGAACTGATTGTCTTGCCGAATTAATTTCTTCTCAGAGACTGCATATTTTATAAAGTCCATCGATTTTCAATATCAGAGTGTCAGCTACATAAAGTTTTTTTTTTTTTTATTTATAACTCTTTTTATCACATAATCATTCACCTAATCAATAAATTTTCATTGACTTTTAAAGTCGATTCACCGTTATTGTCAACACGTTTATAATTATTATTTGGCTTTGTAATTGATATTATACTTTGATGAAGGTTTGGTCCTTGTTCTTGTATATGATTATTGCAGTTTTTTTTTCTTATGAGTCACAATTCTAATAAATTATGTTTTGCGTCTCTTTAAAGGAAAAATATACAAGGCACACCTTCAAAGGAACACACGTGAAGAAGAATTTTAGTTGAAGGTCGAGAATACTATTCGATAATAGGTCCCTTGTCACCCCTTGCGTGTCGGTTTTTAAGTCTAAGATCGGCGTGGGAACTACGCCGGTTACACGCTCGATTAAAGGAAGTTCAAAGGTTGACTTGCCCATGTACTTAAGTGTCGGCATTGCCCTTTTTTTCGAGAAACTAAGTAATGGTAAGGAAATCATTAGTTGATGAACAGGCAGTCGGTCTTTTAGTGGAGATCGCCGCATACTCCCCCTCTAATATCATCGTGATGATACAAAATAATCAGAGAAGTAGACAGGACGACCAAAACAGGTTTGGTAAAGGCTTAACTTGGGTATGTTTCTATTTTACTCTTTTTTTATATGATGAGTATTGTCCGAATTCTGAATAAATGCAGGTTTTAATCTATCAACCGAGATAGATGTAGTCTTGCAGTGACTACCGGCCAGTGGGAAAGGGATCCCTTAGCGATCCTCCATCCCAAATCTAACTAGTTATGATGTCGTATGGTAGAAGAGGAAGGACCTGAGTGGCAGTGCCGGAGCTGAAGCACGTATATTTATTTGTACCACCGACTTACGGGTCCACTACAACTCCGTGCATACCTTAGATCAGTGGGATGAAGAGGAATCCCTTTTCGTGTCGGTTGTTAAGGATTTTCACTCTCGTCTTTTGTCATTTGGGACCTCGGGCTCTTCTTCCAAGAGCCCGCCTCACATTTATAGATATAAAGATATATTTAGAATTTTTGTACTTGTGGCACCGTCTTGTGATTATATGCAATAAAAGCGTTAGAAAGAAATATAAAAATAGAAAGAACAATGGAACCAATTATATTTTTTAATTTGTCATGAATCTTGGACTTAATAAAGAGGTAATTGTAAGGGCAACTAATAGTATATAACAATGTTTTAAACTATGATTAATAAACCAATTAATATTTGTCTAAAATTTGATTTATTCTTAGCTAACGTATTGACACGACATTTGTAATTAATAACAATATTTTCATAATTAGAGATTGAAATATTAGGATTCCCGAAATTTATATTAGCAATATTAATATTAAAGACATCTCATTCCTCAAAAATATTACTATGTAACTTGATGTGCATGATATACAGCAATAAATCAAGGTAATCTTCTTTGAGAGGACTATTGTTAGTTTTAATAAGGTGCAAATATTTTTAATAAAAATTAATATTGGGGGTAAATTTATTATTTTTACTTAAAACAATTACATCATCTCAATACTTAAAAAAATAAAAAGCTATGCTTTGTTAATACGGATTAGCCAAACTATTGAAAACATGTTCTTTTGGAGGTAAACCTTTAATTTGTTTATATATATATATATATATATATATATATATTACTAATTAAAAATGTAATATTATTTTCTAATCAAATTAATTTTATGAGAATTTAAAATTTTTGGCAATTTATAACTTTATTAAGTTTATAATTATTTTGGTTTTTTTAAGTAACTTAAAATATGTCCCTGATGCTACGGAATTGAATAAATTTTTCAAAATTATAACTGTGTACTGAAAAATTTTATTTCAAAAAATCTATAATACCTATACTATTTTTAATTACATCTTTATTATCTTGCTGGTTGATGAAGTTTTGTGAAATATTTTGTAACATATCTTTATGTATTGAGGTAGGTTTTAAACCCTTTGTAACAGTGCGAAATTTAACTGGATTTTATGAAACTTAGGTTCTAAAAATTACACTCTGACTTTAATTTCATTAAATATTTTATTTATTTAAAAATTTAATACTTTGAAATCATATTTTTTAATTTGAATTGTCAAAAATAAAATGTATGTTCTTCTATTTTTTGCAAAATGATTATCTATAATTTTATATTTTTCGATTTTATTACTTGAAATTTATGAAAAAATATTGTCATGGAATTAGTGTTCTTTTAAATATCTTTTTTTTCATATTTGCTTAGAACCTTAACATTTCCCCCTAATTTCTGCTTTGGCAATTACTATTCACAAATCACAGGGAGGTACTTATGATGCTATTGTCTACGAATACGATCGCAAACTTCCTAGATAATTAGTTTACGTAACTTTAACAAGAGTAACGAGGATTCAAGGTTTATTTTTGGTTACTCAAGAAAATATTAGCAGCAGCTGGAAATTTTGGATTGGTAGAACAGTATCACCTCTAAATGCTTCAGAAACAGATAAACATTATAAAAGATCAACAAGTCATAGAGAGGACCTAACGTTACAAAACAATACACTACATACGGTCGCCAAAACTTTTCTAGAATTCATCTCCAACAAGAGAAGGGATTATCGATATTTTCATTCAATTGTCAAAGTTCGCATGCGCATCCAGCTGACCTAAAAAATGATGCTATTGTAAAAAGTCAAATGTTATGCTTTTGTCAGAAATTCGTATGAAAAACGAAGAACCACTTGATATTCCGAATTTCAACTTTGTTGTAAGTTATGAAAGACCCGAAGTTCCAGCTGCAGGCGTAGCTATTTATCACAATACTCAAGATTCGTCACACTTCATTACTTCACGTATGGACATACATGTAAAATTCTCTAGAAGCATTGGTGTTAATGTTTCTGATATAGGCGAAATATGCATTGCTCGTTGCGATTCCGAGAATGGGCAATACATATTAACGGTTGCCGTTTATATTTCGGTTGAAAAATCTATGAGACAGATACAACAATTTTTATTCGAAAATTTGATGATTTAAACAAAAGAAGGTTTTGAAATACTCGAAAAAAGATTTGGCGAAAAATATGATAATGTACCGATGATTTTAAGTGGAGACTTCAATATTAACTTTGCAGATGATAAAAATCAACCACTAATTGAATTTCTAAATGAAACACTTATTTTAATAATGTCCAATGATCGAAAAATCAATACTACAAAATATAAAACGACGATCGATGGGGTTTTAACGGGATACTTAGATAAATTTGAATCAAACATTTTCCTTTCTTACTTTAGCTACCATAAGCCTATTGTATCTTTTTTAGATCAAAATAAAATAATTGAAAGTACAAAAAGTCTAAGTATTGTTGAAATTAATGATGACAATGATGAAAATAATTAAAATAATATTAAAAATCAAGTACATTGAAATTTAAGTAAATACAAATACTATCCATGAATGTGATTGTATATTAATTGTTATTTCAATTGAATTGTATTTATATTTTGTCATGATCTTGAAAACCCCGTAATATATTTGAATAATAAAAAACCATATAAACATGCATAAAATTGTTGCTCGGAGTATCAATAGATGTGAAAACCAGATTGATGTTGATAATTTTAATTCAAACATTATGAAATTTCAAATTTTAATACTAAAAGTTCCGAGTTTTCACTTCTATCGGCAGTCTCTATAACTGCCAATTTTTTTTTTCTTTTTTCGCATTTTCATGCATTGTCATCCACTTCTGAACTATGATCCAAATTTCAAGTCTCTTAACTCATCGGAAAGTCACACAGTTTAAAATCAATTACAAAATTCCACCTGGACAGACATTCCAGAAAGCGAGTTAATAAAAAATATGGCAAAATTAAGTGTCAATTGTTTTCCCTTTTTTAAACGTATTGCTATAATATTAATTCATATCATCACTTCTAAAGGTATTGCTTTATAATAAACGTAAAAATATACTTCCACTTAAAAGGGTTTCAAGGTCGTCTAAAGTGGAGAATCAGCTGTTTTGGTAAAATGAGCTTTGAAAAACAGAAAGTGTCTGAGTTCAGCAGTTAGAACATAACTTTTTTCACACATGCACGATTTTTTTTAAATTTTTATTTTCAGAAAAACTAGACAGTTGTTTTTATTATGGTAAGAATAGGTGACGCACCCACTCTACCCCTTCTCACATAAGGAACACTTTTTTTTGTTTATTTAATTCTATTAACCACAAGCGTGTTTTCAATTTTAGAGTCCCCTCCCTAGTTTTTTAATCGCCAAATCTGGAATTAGTTGCCAAATTTGGAAATGGTATATGGAATTAGTCGCCAAATCTGGAAATGGTATACGCAATTAGTCACCAAATCCGAAAATGGTATATGGAATTAGTCGTCCAACTAGAAATCCTTATTCCTGAGGATCTTAATCAGAACAATGGAACAAAAATAGTGTACAGGGCTCTTTCCTTCCTTTGACGGAATGAGATTCACTCTTCAAATTTTGAATTTGCGGGAGTAACCGCCTTTCAGGACCAAGGGATATGAACTCTCGGTCTCTTGCCACAAGCCAAATTACTGTGCTCTGAATTTTTTGCTTTTTCAAGACTCTCGATTGAGTTTGCGGAGGCAGCCGCGTTCAAGGGCTTAATGATGAACTTTGCCTAATGGATAAATACGGATTTCCAAAGGCAGCGGGGAAATGGCTGGTATACATGAATTGAAATTAAAATAGAACTTTCTATCGAGAAAAAATCTGAGTGCTGTGACTTATTAATAATGAATAGTGTTTTTATTATTTACTCTAAAATAAAATGTCTTTTGGCAATTAACTGTGTGACCTCTGGAACTACCTTGTCACGATGTTACCACCATATTAGAGGAAGACTGAAGATTATTTGTTTTGTTTTCTAGAGGAAATAAAATAGGCCTACTCGAATACATAATTGATTGTCTATGTTAGGAGAAATCCATGTCAAAAACCTGGGTCTCTCAGTTTTAAAGATATACTCTCAAATTAGTTGATAACGATTGCAAACACCAATCAAGTTGTGAATTGCAAATATATTCAATCATTATCAAAGCTTTGTCGTAGATTTCGCTGGGGAATCAAGGTTCATATTTGAAATTTCCTTGAAAAATATCTTCAGCCGTGTGCGCGATTTCTATTTCTTCCTAACTATTTGAATTTTTCTTGCGTGTTCGTCGAAAAATATCTTCAGTTATGAATGGTATTTATTTCTACCCTAACTCGGTTGGAATGAAGGAAAGCAGAACACACCAATTTATACTTACAAACAATGCACAAATTTGGTTTGGTTGTGACTTGTAACTCACGTCATTAATGATACATACCAGTGTCAGTAACATTTTGAACATAGGCTGTCACCTTAATTATTTTGTGATACATTTGTTAATATGAGTATATTTTATTTATTTATTTCATTGTTTTCATTTATTTTTTAACTGCTTTTCTTATTTCTCTGTGTAATAGACGTAAATTGAGCTCTGCCGCAAATTAACTCTTTCATTTAAATTCAACTTATATAGTGAAACTGACCTCTTTGGAGTGATTTGTTCGAGTGGAATGAAATATTCCATTTCTCATTGCGTTGGAATTCAGCTGTTTTGGCTGATTTATGTTTGAAGTTAAATATTTCGAAAGCATTTTTTATTTTTATTTTCCCCTACTTTTTATTCTTGTGTTTTTTGTTGTTTTGCAAAATGTTTTCATATGTTTTTGTTTTAGCCTTCTTTCTTTTTAAGTGCATCGAATCGGATTCTGTACATAAAAATAATTCCTTGAAGAAAATCAAACTTAAGACGCCATACTCGCCACACAAAAGCAGTACGAGGAGTAATTGCACATCAAATTAAGAACTAACAAGCATCAGTGAAATTGAGCAAAACAGACAAAGAATGGCTCAAATACGTGCTGAGAAACCATCAGAGCAACAAATACCCAGATTTGACGATGCACGTCTGCGAGCACGGCATTTGTGTTTTTCAACATCAGATCTGCTCTATCCTCACCGAAAGGAACACTGTAGATAGCGAATGACTGAAAGACGTCATCAAGAAGCAGCATATCAGCGTCAAGCACGACTTAGTGCTAAGGAATCACAATAACCTTACATTCTGTTACAACCCAGTTGAGGATTATAGTTTGAACTGGCATATTCTCATCGACAGAAAGACTAAAGTGTGTCCGTATTGTAAGGCTCTGAAATTTAATGCAAAAACAATAGGAATCTGCTGAACCACTGGAAAAATTAAACTGCTTCAACTTAGAGAATCGCCAGAGACACTAAAAACTTTACCTGCCAGATATACAGCGGAATCAAAGCATTTCATATCAAGCCTCAGGAAGTACAATTCATGTTCCCAAATGACATTGTTTGGAGTAGATTTTGTAACTGACTTCATTCCAGCTTTCGAAATGAAAGGACGTTAATCATGAAGCTGGTTCCCTGCTTGATTTCACAGACAATCAAGGTAAATTCCTACAAATGTACTTTATCGATGATAGCATGGATGAATTGAATGCAAGCTGTGGAATTTTTAATTGCATAAAAAAGTCCATTGTTTCTTAACTGTAAGAGCTTCTTCATAAAAAAAAAAACAATTTAATGCTTTGAGCCTCTATTATGGAGACAATGTAAATACTTTTAGGTTCATAACGTAAGGAGAGAAAAAACATAATAACTTCAAGTATTTTGTTAAATAACAAATGAAATCTGCTTAGAAAAGTTTTGTTTATGTATATTTATACATATTGTTTTATAAAAAATCCTACATCATGTGCAAACGGTTAACCATATTAGAAATGTGTGCGTTCTCATTTCTTTTGTTTTAAACCAGATTTACCCATAGCAACGCGTGGCAGGGTACAACTAGTTGCAAATAAAATTAATATATAATCGACAGAGTTAAAGTATGAAAAATAAAATTAGAATTTAAGTTTAATTAAAACATAATCAAGACATAGTTTTTAAAAAATTTAGAATTTAATGTTGCGTTTTCGCAACGCGAATCTTAAATGGGTTACTGAATTACATATTTTTCCCACAGTTTTCAGAAGGGAGGGAATTGAAAAAGGATGTTTTCCACTCAAAATAACGTTAAATAAATTTAGTATGAAACAAAAGAAAATCGGAGTATGAAAATAATAAAATCTCATGTCACATATTTATAAAATAAAAACAATTCATTTTTTATTACAAAAAAATTAAAATTAGAGTGTAGTGAAAATTCAGTCTCTTGAAACATACAACATATAAAAACTCAAATGGAAATTAGGAATAAAACTACTAAC
This sequence comes from Trichonephila clavata, assembly GCA_019973975.1. Lineage (NCBI taxonomy): Eukaryota > Metazoa > Arthropoda > Arachnida > Araneae > Nephilidae > Trichonephila > Trichonephila clavata. Next base: position 16,231 of record BMAO01003274.1, on the reverse strand, counting down.
TAACAACTATACATCGCTACTTGATAACAAGCATGCACGTTTATTACAAACTGAATCAAAAATGCTATCATCAATAGATGTGTCAGATATGTCTAGCGCATAGGTTCCCAACCTTTTTTGAGCTGGCACCCCTTTTCTACTAAATATTTCGATACCGCCCCCTTTTCTTGTGAATATTTCTCTCTCGACACACAACCTCCTCTTACTCTAGAGAAATAAGAGTGTACATAATACATGGCAAAAACAAGAGTTATGCTTTAAAAAATATTCTATTACTAAAAGAATTTATTTTTAATTTAATTTTTTTTCTAAAGCCCCAATTATTTTACTCACGAATCTGAAATATCTATTGCCACAAATATATTTAAATGCGTAAGATTATATATTTTAGTCATAGGTAGGATATTGTTGGAATTGAAACGCTACTGAATTTCTTCTTCATTTAAAAGAGTGGAATAAAAGTTTTAGCTTACCTGTTATAAAGACAGGCAGGGGTTTTGATGATACGAAGTAATTCATAATAAACTATTGCTTTCAAAATAAATATAAATTGACAATTTCAGCCTTCAAAGAATCACACGTTAATTACTGGTTAACATATTAAATTATGCTTCTTGGATAATATACGTAATGAAATGCAGTGGACGAAACATGTTTCCTACTCTTCACAGATAAAGATAACACTTGCACTACAGAAATTAAAATGCACTATATCATTCCATTTAATGTAGGCATGAATGTAATGTAATCTTCAAGTTTTTCATCCACTTCCCGAACTACCAAAATATGTGAATTTTCATACATTTGATATAGAAATGATTTAAATACATAGAATCAAGATAAGTAAACAGTATTAAAGTTTACTTTTGTTAGTACATAATCAGCGTGTTTTTTTAGTCTTTTTTTGGTTAATCTGACCAAGCCCCTCCATTCCACTTCAACGCCCCCTAATTTTCTCTGGATATTTTACTGCCCCCCTGAAAGCCTCAAACTCCCATAAGGGGGCGTTATCGCCCACGTTGAGAACCTATGGCCTAGCGCAGAGGTTCCCAAACTTTTTTGTCTCGTAGACCCCTTCCCATGATTTTCGGTTTGAGGTAGACCACTGCTTAATATTGAATTTTTACAAATTTATCAACTTAAATTCTTTTTTAACCGCTGATACTACTACTCCCACTTTAAAAGAAATAAATATCTAACTGTAATGAAATATATAGTGTTTAAAATTTAAAAAGCATATGTTAATTATTTAAATTAAAATTAATTAATAGATAAAACTGTTAAATAAAACAACAAATTATTTTAATGGGAGGGATGAATCTTTAGCACTACAATATCAAATTTTCAACATTTTGTATCAATCTTGTGTGGTTTAATTTTAAATCTCTTTTAGTAGCGACCAGTTTTTTTTCTTCCGGGATTGGCAACCGCGTTGAAACTTCTCACTCTAGGAAAAGCAACGATAACTTCCCCACAATATTCCATAAGTCGGGGGGGGGAGCAGGTTTGACTTTTTAAAGCCAAAATTGCTGGCATCCGTTTCTAAACTTTAAGATCTTCTTTAGTGCTTATTAGTCCCTATTGTAATTTGACATTTTTCTTCAATATGACCATTGCCTACTGTGGTATTGACAGAGTCAAAGCATTCTTAAACCTTGTTTCAAAATCTGAATAAAAGGCATTTTAATGTTGAATGTAAACTGAAACGTTCTTATAGATTGTCTGTGAAAAATTTAGAAAATTCGGAACTTCCAGTATTATACTTCTTGTGCTTAAATCAAGAAAGAAAAGCTGAAATGGTTCTTGTTTTAATATAATTTATGCTGTCACTTTATCAATGCAAATTAACCTCATTAAATTAAGACAATAAATCTGTTAAATAGGTAAAAATTGGTTTACACCAGATTATAAATTTCCTTTTAAAATTAAAGTCACGATCTAGCTTAATGAGAGTCAGCATCACATAGACCCCACTTACAACTCATGGACCCCCAAATTAACTTTTCCTGACGTAGACCCCTTGGAGGTCGTCATAGACCCCTTTGGGAATCACTGGTCTAGCGCAACTATTAGCTTTGATTCAAATGAAGAATTGGTTCGTTATTAACAGTCTCTGTTGGTTTATTTATTTAATGTTCTTACAAAATCTTATTAGTAGCTGTCTTTTTGGTTCCTCAAATTTATTATATTATTCTTGATATTCTGCTACGCAAGATTAAGTGAAAATTTTAATACACGTTCCATGTTAGGATCATGAGTAATAAAATGTTGTTCCATATACTTGTAGCAAATTTCAAGCCCTCGTGAATTAAATCTGCAGTTAATTTCTGAACTTTACCTTCAACTTCATCATTATCAACTTCATTATTATCATATCAAAACTGTCATAAATTCAATCAAAGTGCACAAGTCCCAAATTATTTGGAATTCGTGCTAGAACAAAAAGTTCATGTAAAAAAAAAATTGGCAGTTATAGAGACTGCCGATAGAAGTGAAAACTTAGAACTTTTAGTATTAAAATTTGAAATTTCATAATGTTTGAATTAAAATTATCAACATCAATCTGGTTTTCACATCTATTGACGCCCCGAGCAACAATTATATGCATGTTTATATGGTTTTTTTTATTATTCAAATATATTACGGGCTGTACAGATCATGACAAAATATAAATACAATTCAATTGAAATAACAATTAATATACAATCACATTTATGGATAGTATTTGTATTTACTTAAATTTCAATGTACTTGATTTTTAATATTATTTTAATTGTTTTCATCATTGTCATCATTAATTTCAACAATACTTAGACTTTTTGTACTTTCAATTATTTTATTTTGATTTAAAAAAGATACAATAGGCTTATGGTAGCTAAAGTAAGAAAGGAAAATGTTTGATTCAAATTTATCTAAGTATCCCGTTAAAACCGCATCGATCGTTTTATATTTTGTAGTATTGTTTTTCGATTATTGGACATATTTAAATTAAGTGTTTCATTTAGAAATTCAATTAGTGGTAGATTTTTATCATATGCAGGGTTAATATTGAAGTCTCCACTTAAAATCATCGGTACATTATCATATATTTTTCACCAAATCTTTTTTCGAGTATTTCAGAACCTTCTTTTGTATAAATCATCAAATTTTGGAATAAAAATTGTTGTATCTGTCTCATAGATTTTTCAGCCGAAATATAAACGGCAACCATTAATATGTATTTCCCATTCTCGGAATCGCAACGAGCAATGCATATTTCGCCTATATCTGAAACATTAACACCAATGCTTCTAGTGAATTTCACATGTATGTCCATACGTGAAGTAATGAAGTGTGACGTATCTTGAGTTATTGTGATAAATAGCTACGCCTGCAGCTGGAACTTCGGGTCTTTCATAACTTACAACAAAGTTGAAATTCGGAATATGAAGTGGTTCTTCGTTTTTCATTGGAATTTCTGACAAAGCAGAACATTTGACTTATTTACAATAGCATCATTTTTTAGGTCAGCTGGATGCGCGTGCAAACTTTGACAATTGAATAAAAATATCGATTATCCCTTCTTGTTGGAGATGAATTCTAGAAAAGTTTTGGTGACCGTTTGTAGTGAATTGTTTTGTAACCTTTTCAATTCCAACGTTAGGTCCTCTCGATGACTCGTTGATCTTTTATCATGTTTATTTGCATTAATAACCATATTTTAAACTTCAACACATTAATCTTGAATTATTATTAAATTTTACAAAATTTTTAATTTCAAAATCTACGATAAAAATATGATTGAACAACTAGAACTCTGTTTTACCACGGTCGTAAGAAAACGTCTAAGCCTCTGTGAAATGCTAATCCGGATTGTGTGATGCATTGTAGAGGTTAAATATTAGAAAATAAATAATACAAAATTTTCAAACGCCAGAATAAATACGAAGATTTAAAATAATTTTCTGTTACTTATTTTTTATCTTAAAAATATTAGTATATTTATTTAGTACTCACTATTGTACTGCACAATGATTGTTCAATTAAACGGTTCAAATAATAATCAAGCAAAAAGACTATTTTAACAATGCACAGTATATACTCACTGAAGTTTTCACTATCATTCAATTTCACTTATAAGGTATACACAGCAGTATACGTCAGATGTATAGCTACAGATGTACTGCTATAAGCTTGTCGATGACGCGAACGCACGAGATTTCACTCATCCAAAAAGTGTCTAAGGCGAACAGTACACTGCGCGTGCGCCAGTCAGAACATGTTGGTGACGCGAACCCATAAGATTTTCCCCTACCAAAAAGTGCCCAACGCCGTTAAAGAAGATTTCACTTCAAAAATTCGTTAAATTCGTGCAACATGTTATTTCGAAATCTTGTAAAAAAAAGTTGGGTGTAGTGTTTTTGTAGATTTGTAACACTCTTCCATCAGCGGTTCTTATCCTTTCTACCTCGGGTTGACACTTTAAGATTACACAACGCCTGAAACAAGTTAATGTCACAACTGATTAATATTCAAATTGTCAGTGAGATAAAGGGTTGTAGATGATAGTAGATCATTGTAAATAATTGTCGACAATATCGCCATTTAATTGATCCGTGTCAGTGGATCGTAAAACCACATTGTTGTATCAACTTTACATTTGTTTTTGAATCGACAAAGCCGAGCGGTTGCACCTCGTACAGGTAAGTAACAAAGTTTATTCATTCCCTGTAACTTGGCTCGTCTGCCTATCTAGTAGTCGTATCCATTTCTTCCTTAATTTAAAGTAAATTATATTATTACTACTTGAGTATAATCATTTCGAGTTTGATGCAAGGCTTTTCCACATATGCTGCGTTCAAATTCCTACGAAACCCTAAAAAATGAGCCAGATCTTCACCTCGGACAACATGAGAAGAAAGTACCACGTCACCATTATCAAAGATTTTAACACTTACGCCATTACTTCTGGAAAAATATTGCAAGCGATTATACTAAATTTTATGAACTAATTTTGTATTAAAGCTACAATTAGAAATAGTACAGAATTTATATTCTTAAAAGATCTAGACCTTTATTTTATGATACTGATGGTTTTGAAGGTTTATTAAACCCTATAAATGTCAGTCAAATAATTTAAATACTGACATAGAAAATACTAACTACATTTTAAATAGTAACTACATTTTAAATAATGTTATAAAATTCCACAAAATTTAAACATGCTATTGAATTAGTGCTAATGGCAAATTATATACGTTTATTTAGTAATCTGTATAAATAATATTTAAAGGATTACTTTTAAGGTGGACCAAGTAACAATAGGTTTGCTAGTTTATGTTTACATTTTCTAAGGAAAATTGCAATATTTTTAATAATTATTTTTATATTTATATATACAATGGGTGATCAAATGAAAAGGTACGAAACGACATAAAAATGAAACAGTTAAATATTTGCATATTCTGCCAAGGGAGATTATAGCGAGACATCTCGGGATGCCATTGGAGACTCTGACTGGGATCGGATCATGCGCGGGTGCCCGCATGCGCAGGAGAGAGCAAAGGCTCTTATAAAAAGCGGCGTCCAAATGATGCGAGCACAGAATTACTCGAGCACAGAAAAAGCATTAACTCCGATGTGTACAGTGAGACACTCCGACGCCTACGCAGGTCCATCAAGAACAAAAGACCGGGGCTGCTCACGGAGGGTGTGGTTCTGCTCCATGATAACGCGCGTCCACACGTCTCCAGAGTCACACAAATGGAACTGGACAAGTTCCAATGGGAGACGTTGTATCATCCATCCTACAGTCCGGACATGTCACCCTGCGATTTCCATGTGTTTGGTCCACTGAAGAAACACCTGAAAAGAAAGCGCTTCAACTCGGACGACGTACTCAAGGACACTGTGAAGGACTGGGTCTCGTCACAGCCACAGGAATTCTGGGAACAAGGAATTCTGCGGCTTGTTCATTAGTGGGATCGTTGTGCTCAGGCCTATGGTGTATATTTTGAATAAAGTCTATATTTGTACCCACCGTGTCGTTTCGTACCTTTTCATTTGATCACCCCTTGTATATATATTGATGATTTGATTATTTTCGGTAAAAATAGTGAATGTATTTCTAACATCCATTTTTATCCTGATTTTCTGAGCCAAAATAAAAGAAACGAAAACACATTTACAGTAGATGTAAACTTCAGTACTATAGAAAGTATATTCATTGGAATTAATGTAGAAGGCATTTCCACATAAAAACTTCTCTAAATGATTAAATAAACCAATTAAAAACATTTAAAATGAAGTTAACCTAGCTAAAATTAAACTTTAATGAATCTCTAATTTTAAAATGCGCCATTTTTGTACTAAACTGGCCATAAAGAAAAGAAAAAAATTAATCGGTTAATGTATGAAACATTAAAGTATAAGTTAAAATTATCCCTATGATACCGAAAATAAAATTTCTTTTGATGGGAGTTATTTTCCACGCCGTCAGCGTTATTTCCTTTCCAGCCAGCGTGATGAATCTTTGGTGGTTAAAGTTCAATCCTCCTTTGTCTTCAGGCATAGTTAAAGCCAGAGAACTCACTTCACTTGAAGCCTCTGCAACCAATGACGCTGATGCCATCATTATCATGAGTAAGGCAAAACTTGTGAAGAAATGGAAATATATTAAATAGGCGTCCTTAAATATGTTTGCTTCTAGAACCGCGTACAATGTGAAGTACAAACCGCGCGAGATGTAGATGAGTGTGGCGAATACAAGAAATCCCACTGTATCGTCAAACTTTTTGACTGCAGATTTAATTACAGAGTAATTACGCAAAATATTTTCAAAATTAAATGTTTTTTCCATTATCAAAGACATGTTAAAATGTTTTATAATACATTTTATGTCACAGCAAACAGAAGTATAAAAGAAGGCGAAAGATATCATCGGCAAAGAGAAAAATATGAGGCAATACATTTCGTAAAGAACTGGTAATATATTTCTATATGCTTCCGGGAAGGAATATCCGAAGAATAGTCCGGAAATATCATAAAACATGTCCCCTGTGACTATTCTATAAATGAATGAAGCAATTTCTAGTGATATTCTTATAATGATAAGTACTTTCAGCCATAACATACTTTCTGAACTTTTTCTGCGATTTAAGTTTCTGAAAGCCCTGGTTATTTTTTTCATGTGCTTTATTTTTTTCAGAAGGATGCACCGGTATACAATCTCAATCATGCAACTGCTGCCGTCAATAGCGACTCAAGAGTTCCCATCAATTTCATGGTTGTTGCAGACAATGTCATCAAAAAGTAAAAAGAGACAATCATGGCATTGAATAAAACGAGAAAGACTGAGGAACATTTTTGACGGCCAAATGAATTAGAAGCAGTTTTTAAAGAATAAATGGCAGAGAAGTGGAACAAAAGAAATATCCAGTTGTATACTGAGACCATATTTAGACACTCCGTATAAAACAAAATGAAGTGGATGTATGAAAATAAACGCCAAGTTGTTGTTATAGATTATTTTTAGTACTCTGATGAATGTACAAGGCGCGATCTCCGTTCGATGTTCAATGTAAGTCTATTTTGTTTTGATTGTAGCCCAGATAAAAATGAAAATGCATAATTCTATTAAAAAGGCTGATGACATTTGATCAATTGACTATGATTTCTAAGTTTTCATAATTAGTTTTGTTAGTATATAACATCATTTATTTTTCTCTAATGTGTTTTAACAATTTCTTTTTCTGTTTTATGATTTCGTTTGTAGTGATACATTTTAGGTTTTTTTTCCCCTTAGAAATTGTTTTCTAGTAGTGACTTATAAATATTTTAGTTTTCCAAATATTATTTTGTTGATTAAGGGAACACTTTTACATATATCAGCAGGAAATAAAATTGGAAACAAATTATGTATTACTGAGATAATTTGCATTTTTCTTGTGTTTATATGATAATATTTTTCGACGTAATTGGGAAATAAAATTATTCAATTTTAGTTTTAGATTGCGTTTTATATTAATAGCGATTTTTTCTTTTAATGAATCACATATTTTCCCTCGCTTTTCAGAAAGAAGAATTTTAAAAAAAGATATGATCCACATATAAGATAATCATATAAGATATTGATTTATTTGCAAATGTATACATTTGTTTGTTTCTATCTAAGATAAAGGATCATTATTAGGGCTTAGAGCATATGTTCTTGAAATGGGCGTTTGAGGCATTCAAAGAGGCTTTAAAAGACCCAGAGAAAGTTAGGGGGCGTTGAGATGGCACGGAGAGGCTTGGGCAGATTAAATAAATATAGTCTAAAAAAGACTAAAAAACACGCTGATTATATACTAACAATAGTAAACTTTAATACTGTCTACTTATGTTGATTGTATGTATTTAAATCATTTCTATCACATGTACAAAAATTCACATACTCCGTTAGTTCGGGAAATGGATGAAAAACTTAAAGATTACATTACATTCAGACCGACATTAAATTGAATGATATAGTGAATTTTAATTTCTGTAGTGCACGTGTTGTATTTGTCTGTGAGCACTAGGAAAATTGTTTCGTCCACTACATTTCATTACGCCTTCTGTATCCAAGAAACATAATTAAATATGTTTACCAGGAATTAACGTTTAATTCTTTAAAGGCCGAAACTGTCAATTTATTTATTTTGAAAGCAATAATTTCTTATGAATTACTTCGTATCCTCAAAACCCTGTCTGTCTTTATAACAGGTAAGCTTACACTTTTTATTCAACTCTTTTAAATAAAGAAGAAATTCAGTAGTGCTTGAATTTCAACTTATCCTATCTATGACTAAAATATATAATATTACACATTTAAATATATTTGCGGCAATTTCAGATACGCAAGTAAAAAATTGGAGCTTAAAATTTTTAATTAAAAAATATATTCTATTAGTAATAGAATATTTTTAAAAATTTAACTCTTGTTTTCGCCATGTATTATGTACACTCTTAATTCTCTAAAGTGGGAGGGGGTGGTATCGAAATATTTACTAGAAAAGGGGGCGCCAGTTAAAACAGGTTGGGAACCTATGGTTTAAAGTTTTGAACATTATACAACACATTTGATAGGTATATGCGTGCAGGCGTGTGCGTGCGTGCGTGTGTGCTTTGTCTTCTGTATTTTATTTCAATGCCACAAATAAATAAGAACTTTCTTTAAATATATTGCAAAATTAAATAACGGAAATAAGTATAGAACATTAACTATAAAAGAGAAAAATGCATAATTTCATTTGTGAAGAGCGTGAAATAACACATAAATTCAGTAAGCTACATTTCATTATAAATCGGCAAACGGAGGATATGTGTTCGTTTAACAATACACATTCTAATATCATTCACTGAAACAATCAAATCAGTTCAATATATCGATACTGTTTGCAGATTTACTTGCACCGCAAGTTAATTGTAATGTAAAATATTAGTTTCCAAATGAACTAAAAAACAATAAAAATATGCACTTAGTACTTTGAAAAAAAGCAATCAATATAAATATTTCAACGACATGTTTTCATGCATAAAATATAAACAGAGTGTCCCCGAATGTCGTGTACAAACTTGGAAGGGAGCTAGAGAACATCCTGAGGAGCCATAATTACATCTGAAAGCATGAGCGGAAACTATTAACCCTAACGAGATAAAGAGACAGACAGATGGTAAGGCCACAATGTAGCATGTAGAGTAAAAAGCTTTTTAATACAAAACAAACAAAAAACAATAATAAATTAAAAGTACGACATAAAAGCATTACATGAGGTGTTTCACATTGCTGCCAATGGGATGACACCGACGCGACATGGATTTGGAGGAAATGTACGAAAATACCGGGCGTTTTTCAAGGATCGTAACAGCATCGATGGACATTTGTGCCACCAGGAGGATTCAGAATTGAAGGGTGTATCGTCAATCATGGCTCTGAAAGATGCATGCTCCACCAGGTTCTGATGTATGCACCCGAGCAAATGTTTGATGATTCGGTTCCGCCTCGTTGGGTATCTTTCCCCCTTACAACCGAACAGCAACACGTCCATTTCCGTTGACTAGGCCGTAGATGAAGTGGATATCCGCCAACTAGGCGTTCGTATAACAATTCATGTTCATCGCACGCTGTCCAAGTCTGAAATGAAGAAACCATATGCGCCGACATTGCGAGCTTATGTACAGCGTCACCTATCGCTTCCAACCCCCAAGCTTTTCTGTGTAATTAGGGCTCCTCACGATGTTTGCTAACTCCCCTCCAAATTTGTACTCGGTATTCAGGGGAACTCTGTAGGTAATAAATACTGTTACGTGTGTGTGGCGTTATAAAATGATAATAATAATATTCCCCTGGAGACCTAGAATTGCCTTTTCCTGGATTTATTGGTAACAAAACTTTCAACGATAAACTTAACAATCTTTAACAAATTAAATCGATACATTAATTAGACTGAAACTAAAGAGAATACTTATATTCCAGATAAAAATCCTAGTAAACAACTGCACCTGGTACGCCGAAACCAAGAATTACGAGTAAACATCAGCACCTCTAGTTATGCTGAAGCCAAGTTCAAGATTCCAACTGAGACAGAATCCGTTACATATGTTTTCTATCAAGATATAGACCACGTGGGGTCTGAGGGGGGCGTCAACCATGCTCCACCCACTCAGATCACCAGGTCCATAATTCACAACACTGTATATCAAACCTAAGTAACTTTCATTACCAAATCTGTTGTGATGAACTAATCTCCGTATAATTCATTTGAAATCTCGCACCCGCGATATATTTAAAATCTTTAAGGGCCCAAAAAATACGTAAGCATTCAAAATAGTCTTCCAAAATGCTTGTTTAACGTTATTTCTTTCAAATTTATGGTTCGATGTTTTCGTATTCCAAATTTGTCGAGTCCTGATCCAACTGAAGATCTCACTCTATACGGAGGTGGATACATTATAAATCTAAATTGTTGTAAAAAAAGAAACACAGTTAAGTGTCTAATTTCTGAAACATTAACGTATAAGTTAAAAGTATCCCCATGATGCCGAAAATGAAATTTCTTCTTGTGGGAGTTATTTTCCATGCCGTCAGTGTTATTTCCTTTTCAGCCAATGTCATGAATCTTTGGTGGTTAAAGTTCGATTTTTCTTTGTCTTCAGGCATAGTTAAAGCCCTGGCACTCACTTCACTTGAAGCCTCTGCGACAGATGACGCTGATGCCATCATAATCATGAATGAAGCAAAACTTGCCAAGAAATTATAATATATTAGAATAGGATCCTTAAACATACTTGGATCTAGAGCCACGTACAATTCGAAATATAAATCACATGAGTTGTACATGAGAGCGGCAAATACGAGCAATCCAACTAAATTGTCAAACTTTATGATTACGGCTTTAATAACAGAATAATTATGCAAAAGGTTTTCATAATTAAATGTTTTTTCCATTAGCAAAGAAGTGGCAAAACGCTTTATAATACATTTTGTGTCGTAGCAAACAACAGTATAAAAGAAGCAGAAAAACGTCCTTGGCATAGAGAAAAATTTCAGAAAATAAATTTCACTTACAACTGATAATATATTATTATACGCTTTTTTATGAAAGGAATATCCAAAGAATAGATAGGAGATATCATAAATACACATGTACTTTGAGAAATTTATAAATGAATACAGCAATCTGTGATGATATTCTTATAATGATAAATACTTTTAGCCATAACATATTCTCCTGACTTTTTCTGCATTTTAAGTTTCGGAATGTCTTGATTATTTTTTTCATGTGCTTTATTTTTTTCAGAAGGATACAGCGATACATAATCTCAATAAGGGCAACTGCTATTGCCAAAAGCGACTGAAGAATGTGCCTCAAATACAGGACTACAGACAACACCATTAACAAATTAAAAATGACAATTAAAGCATTAAATAAAGCTATAAATATGAAGGGACGTCTTTTATATTTGTTTGAATTAAAAGATTTCAAAAGGAAAAATGGCAGAAATGCGGAATAAAAAAAATATCCAGTTGTATATGGTGATCATATTTAGACCCTCTATAATAACTCTCCATATAAAACAAACTGAAGAGGATACATAAAGATCAAACACTGAATTGATTTAAACTTTTTACTCTAAAATTTGTACAAGGTGACCTTGCATCAATTTCCAATGTAAGAGTATATTTTGTTTTGATTGCAACTTTAATATATATAGTATACTAAAATTTATAATTCTATTAAAAAACTTAATGACTTTTAGTCGACTGACAACGATTTCAAAACTATCAAGATTAGCTACATTGATCAAATCCATGATTTACTTTTCTATGCCGTATTTTTATTAGTTCTTCTTTTTCTGTTCTTTAATTTCATTTGTAGCAATATATTTTGATGTGTTTGCTTAGAAGTTGTTTTCTATTAGTGGCTTATAAATATTTTAATATTCTAAGTATTATATTAATGATTAAAATTACATTTTATGTACCTCGTAAACATTTAAGCAAAATATGCATTATTAAGGTAATATATTTTTCTCCTTTTTCTATTTGGTAATATTTTTGGACGCGTTAAGGTACATTTTGGCATTTTTAGCTTAGAATGCGTTAACTTTATGAACTACGCATTTTTTTCCATGCTTTTCAGAGAGACGAATTTAAAAGAAAGTTACCGATAAAAAAAATTTGAAATAAGTTTTGTGTGAAACAAAAGGAAAACCTAATAGGGTTGATTTTTATCCGGATTGTGTTATGAAATTATATAAGGTATTGATTCATTTGTACCATTATAACTTTCATATTAAAACTGTTGTTTTCTGGTTTGTGAGTCAGTTTGTGTGAGAGTGAGAAAGAGAGGTAAGAAAAAATAAAGTAAAAGAGAAAGAGAGGGAGGGAGAGTGAGTGAGGAAGAGCTTGTGTGTGTGAGACATAGAGGAAGCATGCGTGTATCTTCAAATTTTTGGATGTAAAGTTTTCAAGTGTGCATTCAATAACCAAGATTAGAATTTAATTTCTCTTAGAAAGATAGCAACAGGTTTAAGCAAGATGACAAAAGATAATTCACATGTTTTGTTTCTTTAAATTTGAAAAAGTAAACTTTTATTACAAAAAAGTTTCAAATCATTTTCTGTTAAAAAAGATATTATACAGGTAACATTATAAAAATAAATGTGTGTGTGTGAGAGAGAGTGCATGTGACAGATAGTGTCTGAGTGAGAGAGAGGGTATGTGAGAGTAAGGTCTGTGTGTGAGTGAGAGATAAAATGTTGGTGAGATGTGTGTGAAGTGAGAGAGAATGTGGGAGAGTGTGTGAGTGAGAGAGAATGTGAAAGTGTGTGTGAGTGAGAATGTGGAAGAGTGTGTGTGAATGAGAGAGAATGTGGGAAAGTGTGTGTGAGTGAGAATGTGAGAGAGTGTGTGTGAGGTGCACAGCTGGCCATTAAAATTTCAACACCCAGAAAGGGAAGAAAATAATAACAAAGCATTACATACAGTAAAATATAGCACAACAGAAAGAAAACATGATTAAATTTTTAGGGGTGTTCAGGGTCTGAAATTAGTACACACAACCGGCGCCTCTCAGACAATATGGCTCTAATCCGGTTAGATGTGCATTCCAACTGGGTTCGAAAAACAAATACGAATAAATCGTTCCATACAATATCAAACCTATGCCACTCTTCTCCAATCGTATTGTCAGAAAACGGTGGCTATCCAGTATCTAAAAAAACCTTGACAAATGTTTTCACTAGATGAGAGATCTGTAAAACGTGTTGGCCAGGGCAGCACATGAACACATTCGACGTCGAGGAAGGGTTATTTTTTTAAAAAAATGACGCCCCCGAAGTTTCGAAAACAGGGCACAACCACCGGCCTAAGATCTGAGAAATGCAATGCTGATTGTTCTGGTTACTGACGATGCTTACAAGAGTTATTCTTGTCATATATGGAATGACTGCCGATAGCATAACATTAGGTGCAAAGCACATTTGGCTATGCTTAATCAAAGCTACCTCTTGCATTCTTCTTGGTGTCTCCATAGATGCGTCCATCATGATGCTGCCTGCAGAACCAGGATTTTTCTGAAAACACAACATAGTACCATTCTAGTAACCAAACCAGTTTTCAAATTGGGCGCACTACTATTTCTATACTGCAATATCAAGGTAGAGCACAATAATGTTATCTATAAAGACAATCCTTGCTACAGACGCCGTCGCACAATCCATGCGGATACTTTTCGTGATGCGAGCAAGAATAATTCCTGACTCGAGATCTGTGATAAGACTGTTGAATCCTGCAAAGCCAACCTGTCAATATATCTGTCCTCACGGACGTTAGTTATTGGAGGCTGTAGAGTTTTGCATGGTACGATTTTTCTGGACCCATCGATTTCATACTTGTGTGACTGTCGTTAGGTTCCGAACAATGTGGGTAGCAATATCGCGGAACAATTAGCCACACTCTCGAGAAAGGTTCTAAAACTACTGCTAGCGAATTCTGGCAAGCGCTGATAGCCATTTCTCTTTCCTAATGCATATTTAACACGATCTTCTCACAAGCAAGTAATATTAAAAAGAAATTTCGCTGCTATATTTTATTTTATGCAGAGTTTGAGATATCCTTTCTCCCTCCTGCCTCCTTTGATTGCCTTTAAATGCTGAAATGCTGATCATTTAAGTGTTCCGTCACCTTATCTCTAACACCAGCGTCATTCCCTACTTCATGGTGCTGCGATTTTTATGGATTACAGTGAATATATATTTTCTTTTTACAATCCCAGCGACCTATAAAAGTTGACCAACTAAAATAAAAGGCTAATTTTTTTTGATTGATTACAGTACATGCTTTAATGGTAATACTTTATGGAACAAAAACGGAATAATTACATTAAAAAATTAGCAAATATATCAGCGTTTATTCATCTTAGAATCTGCGAACTACATTATTTACATATCGAAACACACCACGTATGTTCTTTTCCCTCCAGGAACACTATTTTGTGGGAAAATTGAGTTTTACAAAATTCGCTTGCCAGCGTAAACTTGAAAAATAAGATTATGACAACCCTAGAAGATGTGGCTATGGTTACCAGATTGGCAAATTTATCGCCCTTGGCGACAAATTTGGCCCAAAAAATGCGATGTTACACAGGAAAATATCGGAAAGGCTCTAGGATCTATCCTTCGGATAAATTCCCATGAGGCTACATAAGGTACCTTTGAAACAAACGTCGAATCACTTCAGATGAGGCTGCAATTCAAAAGAAGTGTAGTCGAGATCGGAATCTGTTGTGCGTTGACTGCTCTTAAAAGAGAAAATTATGTATCTGAATTTCTGCTAGTGAATCTGTTGCAGAGAGCCGTTTCTAAAACACTATAATTATGAATGCGTTTGGACTATTACAAATAATCTACACCAGGGGTCGGCAACCTTTCAGCTGTGGCGTGCCAAACCAACCTACCAACATGATTCAGCGTGCCAAACAATAGCAAATATTTGAAACAATTTGATTCCCACGACAATACATGCAGAATTAGGAAAAATAGAGGCCAAAAATACAAATTTACTTATATGCTAATTATGCATCATTTAAAGATTTTTTGACATAAAACTAAACATGAAATACAACTATTACTTCAATATAAATACAAATATTAAAACTGTGCACATATATATGTATATGTTAAGAATTTTTAAGGAAAACTTAAAATATGACTGTTCTTCAATATAAATCAAAAATTAAAATTGTATATATATATGCATTCTTAAAAATATTTATGAAACTAGAAATAAACAACATAAAGTATATAAGTACCTGTGCCCTGCAGAGATCTACTTAATGTCGCAATATCAGGGGATAATTCGTTACTTTCAATTTGACACAGGATTCAGAATGTTCAGCAGTTAAACAATTTCTTTGTGGACTCAAAATATATTTCATATGAGAAAAATTTGTTCACATGCATATGTGGAACAAAAGCGGAAAGCAGGGCACAAGGTATTTTTTCAAACAATTAAATCTTTCTGGCAATGACATCCAGCAATTTAAAATAGCTGTCGATTTATTGCTAGAGTTATCTTCCAAATTTTTTCGTAACTCCGTAAATTTTGTTTTCCATAATTCTGAAGATATTAATTCAATAAGTTCCATTTCAAAATAATCAGTTACCGTCCACTCAAAAATTGACATATCGAATGGGATTATTAATGGATCTATTAAATCAGGTTTGA